>JAHHFK020001310.1:0-44733 GCA_024533555.2 Aedes koreicus | reverse complement strand
AAAAATACGTGTTTTTTTCTGAAAAATAATATATTGATCAAAGGTGGATCTTTATTTTTGCCGGTCACTGTAGGAAAGACAAATAAACTTTTCATTCTACTTCTGAACATCAAACGAACAAGTTGTTATTTAAATTGAATCTGAATCACTCTATCCACTGTGTCCAATGTTAATATTTTCAGAAAATAACTCCGAATTTACCTTTTTCCACTCGGACACTTCTCACACCGGAGGACCTCGTTCGTTGAGTGCATTTCTCAAATGATCCCACAATCTGTGGGGGTTTCTTTTGGCATTGCGAGTTTTTAACAGACCCCGAGCAAGGTCTGGGTTTCTTCCATGAATTGCGTAAGAAATTCCACTTTAGAGGAGTTGGTGCTCAACGCATTTCATGGCGATTCCGTGGACCTAAAATAAACTATAATTAATGATTGAGTTCAATTCAAACATTATATTTGTACTTATACATTGGTATACATGGTGCATGCATACATTTTACCGATTATTTGTGCAATCAAATTCGTGTTTGCTTCTGCATTTCACGATCGTATTGAGACTATGATAGCACTTATGAGTAAGACGAAAAACTTCTGCTTTACGGTATATTCGTAGTCGATTCGTGCTCAAAAATGCTCTAACTTAATGTTACCCAATGCCAATTTTTACTCGAAGATCTAGTACTACCCTACGCGTTTCACTCGTTTAGAGCTCGAATCGAAATCGGTAATGGCAAATGTGGTCGAAACGAAAAAAATAGCACTCGTATCGAACTGCGCAATGTCACCCCAGTTAACCAATCTAGGTATAAGAAGATTCAATCTCACTTTTACGACGATGAAAAATATGTTCATTTTCGATGTTTGCAACTTTTTGCATAAAATACAATTTTACTTCAACTTTGTTTCATTGAAATTCATTGCACATAATCTATGACAACTATCACTCGGGTACCATGCCCTTTCCAGATGCAAACACAGCCAAGTGGCAAATAAGATACTTCGCGAAATTGGACCGTCTTTATGCCGACTACTCAGAAGGTACCGTTCTTGAAGAAAGCTTTTAGCTGAGTGTCACTTTCTAGACGTCAGAAAGATCTCAAAAGCCATCAATTTTCAAAATAGAACTGATTGCTTATCGGAGGCGATCAATCTTTTTCCAGGATCTATATTCTCTCGGAAAACTTTCCTGCTAGTCCCAAACTACTTTCCATCCTATATTTGACACCCGATTTCAGCCGTACATTTAAAATCCTGCAGGCTCAGTCCCCATGGCCTGACCTAACTAGGTAAACGAGACAGCAAACAAAATTTTCACCCGACAATGTGGCGCCTTATGTGCATTCCACTCCCTTCTCATCATCGCCTGGTGGAGGTGGTGATTGAAATGGAGTCAAACGAAGAACGAAAGACGTCATCATCTGTTGCTCATCATAGCAACCTTCGGAGAAACGTGCTTCGTTTGGGTCGCCTTGGTTCCATCCACATTGTTGACAGTAAGGGTGGTGTCTTCATAGTTTTTTTTTCTATAAGTTGCTATAGTCTTCTGTATGGAACTGTTGGAAAATAATCCGAACTCTGTGAAGTAGTTAATCGTTCAACCGTTCTTACCCTTTTTACAAAGAAGAGTATTGCGACCGCTTGAAAATCTTTCCGAGGCCCGCAGGGCCATGTGTTCAATGAGAAAATCAATGGTAGGCATTATGACTGTCCCGAACTAAACTGGCTTCCCCACGCCAGAAGTGGAGTACCCCAGTGGAAGATAGCAGTCTCGCGCGTGTGTGTTTTGGGGGGGGGGGGGGGGGGGGGGGGTTTAGGAGAAACTTGTCTGCATTTCTTCGATGATTTATAGGTTATAACTATATGCAATAATTTCTAGCTCTGGAGTTTGAATGTCACAGCTCTACTGAAAATAAAATGACCCATTTTTCGACCACATGCCTGTTCATACCCGTACATTCTGGGGTCATCTTTATATACAATAACCGCCCAGGAAAATAATCTTCACATAACAAATGGATATTTGAAAAACTTTCACAATTCCAGAATAAAAATGGAAATTCTTGATCTTGGCGTGGAGTATAGTTACATTTTCTCTAACAAAAAACGACTTCACCTGATTCCTTAGGTGGCGAAAAACTTAAGAATAGGAACGGCAAAAAACCTACCGACGCACAATCCTTTCGAAGAAACGTGACCAAAACACATTTGAGAGGGAATCCATCTCAATCACTACGTATTACGCAAAACACTCGAAGATTTTGTAATTTTATTCTTTATTTACACTTAATTACTGAGTATTGCTTGTTTTTATTTCGCAAAAACGACGCAGCAAAAGCAAAACACGTCAGTTTTAAAGCACGAATTGCTGCGTTCTCCGATGTTAATAGTTTCGAGTTTGGTGATAATGATGATCTATTACTACTATCTATAGGGAAGAGAATCTCCGTCCTTAATAAAGTTCACACTCTTGTATCGAGCCCTTGATCTCCAGAATAAACTCAATAAATGGTGTTCCGATCAAAATTTGGGCAAAACAAGTAATGTGTGTGAGTCGATCAAAGTTTTTATTAATTAGTCAAATTCTTTTTCTTTTTCAAGTTCAGTATTCTGTAGTAACACAGGAGAAATATTCAGCTAAACTTCCTTTTTACCAAATTCCAATTGCAGGGTCTATCGTTTAACACCTGCCAAAAGATTTCACGTCTCCACGTCCACTTTATACGCCGCAGAACGCCTTTATTTGCCTTGAACTGTTTCTCGCTCACAACAGCTTTTTAAGTCTTTTTAAGGTTACGCTTGACGATGGCCGTGTTGGGAGGGTTCTTGTCCTTGGGCACCACTTGAACGTTGTTGGCAGCATACCACTCCATGGCCTTTTTCCGTAATGGCAAGATGCCAAATCCGGCCAAAATAGAACGGAACAATTGTGTCGCTTCAGGAAGGCAGTAGACGTTTTTGTAGGCACTCGGTCAGATAAATTTCCTGGTTGACGGTTCTGGTCGCAATATAAACGTTGCTTTTCAAGCCACAGGTACAGATGGCCTGCCACACCAACTTCGCGAACTTTGACAGTTTAATGTATTTGAAAATATCTGCCATTTTTCCTCATCCGGTTGCCGTATAAAATTCCTGTCCAGGAAGCTGTTTAAAGTCTGCCTTGACGTAAGTTTCATCGTCCTGTACCACGCAATCAAACTTCGTCAGCATCGTCGTGTACAACTTTCGCGATCGTGCTTTGGCCGACGTGTTTTGTGTATCGTCGCGATTTGGAGTCACCACTTTCTTGTAAGTCGACAGTCCAGCTCGTTTTTTTAGCTCTATCCACGATTGAAGGCGCCACTCTCAGCTTCTTTGCGACATCTCGGACGGAGAGGTTGGGGTTCTGCTCGAAACAGCGGGCTACTCTGTTTGTGATCGCTGTGGCTTTCGATTTCCCAGCTTTCCTGGCTATCGACAAACGTTCACCGAACACTTTTAATACATTCAACAATTTCGCGAACTTGGCGTGAGAGTAGTTTGGATTTTCGCCATGCACGTGCAAAATTTTGATGCGTTGCTTCTCTTCCTTCGACGAAATTTTGATAACTGAAGTGCTAATCTCAAAATCAACATAAAGGCATGATGGTACACGCACACATCTTCAAAATGAGGGGTGTGCAAAATGTTTTAATGCACGATGAAAGGAAATGCGTCAAGTTTAAGTCGACCAAATTTTGATCGAAACACCCTTTAGAGGGAGTCGAAGAGCCCGCCCTCGTATAACGAAATGCTAACAGTAGGGAGGAGGCAGTCCCATGTCCCATGTCCCTATCCAAATTGTTTTACTTGAGTGCCATGACGGTCCCTTCCTTTCCCCGTTATATGTTATTTAATATTTAGTATATTTTGTTGTGGTCATTTGATTGCTTACCTGTTGTTAGAAAATTTGGCTGAGAGTAAAATTGGTTGGGGTTATATACCGTTCTTTACTAATTGCTTAAATATGGCACGGTGTATCATATGGTATTGTTTGCGGTCATGGAATAGGGAAGATAACAGAAGAAATAAGAAAAATCATTAGCAACATGCAAAACGCATGTGAGATTTTCATGGTTATATTCTCACAACGACCGTTCAGAATGGTTCGACGGATGCATATGAGCGAGCATTCCCGATTAATTTCCACTCTTTTACTCAATTTCATCACATTTAGTTATAGAAGACAAGAAACATTTAACTACTTGCTACAGATTGGAATATCAGGGCAATGATCCCCTATCGAATCTTCAAGTTATCATTACACACAGAGAAAAATCCGTTCTCAAATACGTCAACCTCGAGTCACAAATATCGGAACAAGTCATTTTTTCCTTTACGAATATGCACCATGAACAAACATCATGAAATCATGAAACACAATTCCACAAAACAATCATAACGCCTGCATTACGACGTAACGGGCACCAGAAAAGAAAAGGAAAGCGTGAACATAGTTCAAGAAATCATGATTTGATTCCGGTAAACGTGACACAAGTTCATGATTCGTACTTGATATCATGATTAGGGTCACGAAAGAAGGAACATAATTCACACTATAAAATGACAAAAATGTATTGTTTACATTCAATATTTTGATTTTGATAATTCGTCCTTCATTGTTAAACAATTCAGAGCTTATATCATCATGCATGACAACAAAAATTGATCACAACACATCCGCATTCAGTGCAACACAAACGTAATTATTGGTTTGTTCATGCTTTTTTAGCTTCCAGCAGAAAAATTCACCAGATTCATCACTTCCATCAGCTAAAAAAATCGAATATTTATTTATTAACTAAGTTTTATTAACGTAATTATTGACTTTCTGGGACCTTTTCTATGTTGTGGGGCAACTTCTATCCGAGTAGCTATAGTCCTGACGCCAAATTGCTCCAGAAAGGATGATGAAATGCAACTGTGATGAAATCGCTTCTCTCGTATATTCCTCATAACAAAACCAAACAAGCAAAATGACAGATGCAGTCGTGCGTGATCTGAGCTCACGAGTTCATGAACAAAATCACAAATATACGTTTATAGTATCACGAATTCATGATTTTATTTTGTATTCTCCCAAATGTTACGAAAATAAAGGACGGCTCAACAAGCATGAACTTAATTCATGAATGTGGGATTGGTTTCATGTAAAAGTGATTTACTCGATCACGTTAAAGTGAACTTTGTCATGATTTCAAGCGCAGTAGCAGTTCAGCTTTTCGTGACTTTTTGTTCACGGATGTGGGAATGGATTTTTTTCCGTGCAAGCTGTCCATTTATAGTTCAGGTACTTTTGAACGTTGATGAAATCTGCCGCGACCAAGTCGACAGAACGCGCCCATACCCCTTTCTGAACCGAAGGGCAGGGAAGTTACCAGTTTTGGATGAGAACCAAAACCAACCATGCGACGCTTTAAATCACTGGAGAATCCAAACATATGTTCAATGGTAGTGCCCATGACCACATTGGACACAATTATGTTCCGGGGTCCAAAGGAGAGTGACCAGTTTCGGACGACAAATACCCATCATTCGACACCTCGATCACATGATCACATGAGAAGTTGAAAAGAAGTACAATGTTCTACCAAAGGAGTTGTAGTTTGGCTCTAGGAAAATTGCTCAAGATTCATAGATAAGGCTAGGGTTAGCTCTTTATTTTTGTAGCTTAGATTTGTAATTATTATCAAAAAATTATTTGTATATGAATCAAAAGTTACATAAATAATTAAACCCCTTAAATAATAACCTAGTGTACTTTTTACGTATGTGTAAATTATCGCATGAAGATACATAGATATATACAAATAAAAATTAATGATTATATTATGTAAACAAAAACAAAAGACGGCAAAGACTGCATTTACTATTATTCGTATGTAAATCTACTAACCCCTCGGATGCGGCTCACATGTCACGCCTGTTTACAAAAAAAAAGAAGTTGAGAGAGGGAGAAGATGATGGAAAGAGAGAGAGGGAGAGAAATAAAGAGAGAGAGAGAGAGAGAGAGAGAGAGAGAGAGAGAGAGGGGCATAGAGAGAGAAGAGGATCACTCCCGCACCACTCGACAGTTATGAGTCGTTTTTGACTCATTTTCGTCAAAAGTGGAGTCACTGAAATTAGCGTAAACAACTACATTGTCAAATTGACAAATCAACAACATCGGCTTGCATCGAATGGATGTTGAAGATTTTTCGAGAGGTTAATCACAGCAAAGTTTACTCCATTTTACTCCACTTTTGATGCAAGTGAGTCAAAACCGACTCAAAATTTAGTTAATTAGATGGCCGTGTTGAATAGAGGTAGAGAGAAGAGAGCGAGAGTGATGGAAGAAACGGTTGAGATAAGTACGACAAGCTAAATGACAAAAGGGGTAAAAGTAAGAAGCCACAAAACAAAAAAAGTAAAAAGAAGCGTGTGAAAATTCTGTCCGGAGGTGAACAGGACTCGGGTAGTGATCGGAAAAGCAAATCTTGTGGACTAGTATGGTCACTGAACCGACATCAATGTTTTGTTTTGTTCCTGTAGCACTGCAAAAGTGGTTGATTAGAAATTAGATGATCTATCTCTCTCCCTTCCCCTCCCTCTCTCTCTCTCTCTCTCTCTCTCTCTCTCTCTTTCTCTTTCTCTCTCTGCTCTCTGCTGCGCTTTGTTTTGATACGAAAGTCCTTTTTTTCAATGACTGCTGCGGACAACCATAGGAAGCTTTAGATTTATGACTGACATTATTTGCAAATAAAAGATGTCCCCGATCGGTGGTCAATTTATGTGTTAAATATCGACCAAAACACAATTTTTCAGAACGAAGATAGTCTGAAGATGCCAAAACCGATATCTGATCTCAATTATGTGCTAATAACTGTTGCTAAAGGGTACGCTACTGTTGTTGACTAATGCATTAGAAGCAAAGATGTAAACTGGAGCCAGAAGTGCATTTTTCATCCAATCGGGAAGGCCTTATGCTGAGTAGTGAAAAAAAAAACACTTGCTCCCAAAGACGACTGAGAAGGCTCAAATTCAATCTCGGACCATGATCGTCATTTCAAATCCGTTCTTTTTCTACACGACCAATTTCACTAATTCACCATTGCATATTCTCGCCAGTTGGCAGCCAGCTGTAGGAAGTTGTGACGACAAAGTGTTGCAGCCGGTTGCTAGGCAGTTGAGAAAGTTGATCAACTTCCACAGAAGACCGAGAAGAAAGCTTAAATTCAATTGCGGACCATGCTCAACAATTGAAATCCGTTCTTTTCAGGTCCGGCTGACCAATACAATTTGTATGGCTATAGAGTTTGTTTGACTGAAATTTCTTATAGCTTACCGTTATATAGCCTAGTAAGTTGGAAGCCAATGGTGGCTTCAAAAAAGTCTACGTTTGTCTACGATGGGGGAGGGGGGGGTATACCAAAAGTCTACGTAGACCTTTGTTTTTTTTTCTCTCTTCAAAACGGATATTCATACACTTCGACGTTATTCACGAAGGATTAAAACAATTGTTAAGACCTTGCGAATTATCCTCGTGTCACCCCGCGCATTTTCGGAAGCCGAAAAAAAAAATTTCATAGGTTTACAATTACATGCATTGTAACAATACAATAGAATATATAGTATGTATAATTAACAGCATTGCTCACAACGATAAGATGACAATAGGAGTTTTTGTTACCAGAATAGAATCTAATGTAAACTGAGACATCGACAATAGAAAAGAGGGATTGTTACGTATCTTAACTGTAAAAAAAAAAACATTTTTTTTCGAACAAATTTGAGTCAATTACTATTAATTGTATTGTTTCACAATTGTTGAAAATCCTAGTATATGGAGTGAACTGTAAATTTATGGTAATGACAATATGCACTATTCATTTATCTGATTCATGAACAATAAGATTTATGGTCGAAAATAGATTTTAGTGTTATTTTATATTACTATATTTTAATTACATGGTTATTTTTATCCGGGAATCCATTATTGAGCCAAGTATGTTAGAGCATTCACACAAAAAATGGAGCGTTCCCGAAAATGAAAACGGACCGTGAACTATTTCAAGTTTTCAGGATTTTTCTCTTTAAACGTTATTTAGTTCATGATTACGTGATTCAGTTCACGGTGTATTTTTTCTTGTTCTCGAGTTCATGACTGCAGTTCACGGATCTGGGCACGGATTTTTTTCAATGCATGGCTTGAATGAAGTATGACAACGTACTTGTTTAGCAAAAGTAAGTTTTAAAGCAATTGTAAACTAATCTGAGTCATGAAATCTGTGCTGGTTTGTAAGCTTTCAATACATAGCCTGTTCTTTTGTGCTTACAATTCAATACGTGCTACGTAAAAAATATAGTTGACAAGTACACACAGTGGCAGAAGTACCTAATATTGAGTTCAATTCGCCCAGGTCGACACTCTTGAAGCGATTTTTATTCCTCGTGTCGTTCACTCGCATGTAAACAGAATTACTGAAAATCGGGTTATGTTCGATAATGGGTATCTTGATGTTCAGACAACTAAGTGAGTTGTACACTCATTGCTTATTTCTAACCTTTCGATACGCGTGCACAATTTGCAGAAAGAGCAACCAAGCGAGGTTTTCGAACGTGTGTTGTGTTTTCTACACCAGCGCGTTGCCCGAAAGGTTAAGATGACTCAGAAAAGAGTCCTTATTTGGCCACCATATTTAAAGATAGACTCTATCATTTTCTAAACCACACGACTTAAAAACTACTGCGATTCCGTGATGAAGATTGTTTACTAATGTGTGCTGCACTGCACACAGTTTTCAAGCCCTGTACTTTGAAAAAATTGAAGCAATACATCAAATCAGTATAATATGGCATCTAATTAAGGAATTTAGCATAACATCCCGTTCACACTACAATTTATAATACGTAATATAGACTATCTTGACAGTAGCATCTATAAATCTAGTGTTCATTGGAAATAATTTGCATGGCATTTGATATCAAGATACTCTATATCACGTAATGTAGGTTGTACCCAAGCAACACCAAACCATCATAATTAGTTACAGCAACTTGATTGTGATGTTATTGAGTCAAGTGTGCTACTAGGGTAATGTGAACGGGGTTTAATGTTACACGGTAAAATTACTGTCTCTAACTATCTTTTCGAAAGGATAAAAGATACAAAAAGAGAAAGTAATTACACGGCCATCCATTTTAACTCAGTTTTGAGTCGTTTTTGACTCACTTGCATCACAAGTGGAGTCACTCAAATCTGAGTGAATGTAACAGAGATAGACAAGTCTACAAATCAAAAACATCCATCTGGTTTGAGTCCATGTTTTTGGTTTGTCGACTTGTCAATCCCAGTTAAATTTACTCAAATTTAAGTGACTCCATTTTTGACGCAAGTGACTCAAAACTGATTTAAGGTGGCTGTTGGTTGTGTTTCTCTTTTTTGTTTTAAACAATATCGAGAGAGCAAATGCAAGGCAGGAACTCAATAGTAAGCTTATGATATCAACCATTTAGTATTTTCATTTATACGTGAATGAGATGACATTTGTGTCATGCTCCCATTTGACATACATTTAGAAGAGGGGCTTAGTTATATCCGGTTGTGATTACCTGTCAAACGCTGAAGTTACTGAAAAGGACGTGTTCAAGCAATGCTATAGCGCAGAGTGGGAAAAAGCAGAAAATACATGAAGAGGCCTGAGAAGACGTCAACTTGCTTTGGAAAACTTTCCAAGAAGATAAACTTAACTTGGCATCTAAGGTGAAAGCAAAAATAACGACATTTGCTCTAATTGTGGACAGTTTTTTGAGACAAAAGTGTGTGTGTGTGTGTGTGTGTGTGTGTGTGTGTGTGTGTGTGTGTGTGTGTGTGTGTGTGTGTGTGTGTGTGTGTGTGTGTGTGTGTGTGTGTGTGTGTGTGTGTGTGTGTGTGTGCAATTCACCTCCCAATGACCGGCAGTGCTTTTATGGAAGAAATTTCTCTGCACCTTTTTTTGACATTATGCTATCTATGTATGATGTATGATGTATGATATGTACTACCACCCATTGTAGCATGGAAACTAAGTCCGACAGCAATGGGCTCTCCTCTCTGTTAGACTTGATCAAGCTTTAATAACCACTGATTATCCTAATCATGCCGTTGTATGAAGGGCCAAAAAGGGGTTGGGTGGATCGATATGCAACATAACTTATACGTATCCACAGGGATATAAAGAATCTCCTTCCAACAACAAGATTGAACAATTGGTCAAAAGAGCAAGCTACCTAACATGAGGATGCCCCAATGGGCGGGGAAAAGAGCCCGCCCTCTATTCACAAACTGTTAGCAATGGGGAGTTGGCAATCCCACACTCCCCATCCAGAGTGCTTCAATCGGGTGCCCTGATGGTCCCTCCCATTCCCATGAAATATTTATATAATGGAATATATATCTATGTAAATGAAAAATACTACAAGCATTCGTATCTATAATATATGATCTTCATTCGGTTGATCCTGAAATGCAAGAAATGTTGTAAAATGTTAAAGCGTAGAATTCTTCGCTTTTAAGCACGTTTTCAGTGATGGCAGCATTTCACCAAAATCTTGATTTGAAGTATCCTGAAAAAGTTTATTAAATCTATTGAAATTTTACAAAACTAACATTTATACATTTTAATTTACTGTTGCCATGGTCACTATTTGCTACTTGGTGCTGATTTTATAAAAGCAATTCGCTTTTATTTTTGCTGACCTAATAGTTATTGCTACCGAGTTAGGAATGGGAAGATTTAAGTGGAAGGGAGTTAAAGATAAATGGGCAAAAGACAATAAGTAATGTTTTAATCATCTTTGAAGTAAAATCAATAAAACAATATTACCAAATATAATGATATTGTGAGTTATGATCAAGTAATGACAAAGGTTGAAATGTAAAATCAAACACTAGCCAAATGGCACACAGCGCTGCATGAATCAGATCAGCTCAGAATTTGTAAAAAGTTCATTTTTAAACCGAAAATGAAACATACATTCAGCAATAAGTGCAAAAGTCTAGCACAGATTCCGTAATTTTCAAAAGCCTACCACAGCTGTAATTTTCTGCGTTATATACTGGACATATAAGGAATGCTAGATGTCATAAATTGAATGTATGCTTCGTGTTTAAGCCAGATACCGCCTAAATCAGGTTTGTTGCATGAAAATGTGAAGGTCATGATATGATGAAAATAATACGATGTTGTAAAGAAATACTAACAATCCCAAAAAAACAAAAACCCCCCAAAAAAAAAAAAAAAAAAACAAAAATATCAACACCCAACAAAAACAAACCAAAAAAAACAAACCAAAAAAAAAAAAAAAAAAAAACACAACCCCCCCCCATTAAAAAAAAAAAAAAACAAAATTTTATAAACAATATTTACATATTTTTTTTTTTATATTTCTTTTCATAATAAAAAAAAAAATTTAAAAACCATCCAATCTTTACAAATACACAACGTGTGTGTGTGTGTGTGTGTGTGTGTGTGTGTGTGTGTGTGTGTGTGTGTGTGTGTGTGTGTGTGTGTGTGTGTGTGTGTGTGTGTGTGTGTGTGTGTGTGCAATCTAACACTCATTGGCCGGCAATGGCATTATGGAAGAAACCTGTTTACAACAATCCCTCAAGTGACCATTGGAAGCAGCTTTAATCCGAGAGCTAGAAAGTGATAGCTCTACTGCAGATCCAGCTACCCATTTCAGAATGTCTGGAGAGTCACGCCCATTCCAAGGTTACTTTCACATACAATAAGCCCCGCATGTAAACATTACCGATATCATTTGGCTAAGGGCACTGCAACACACTTCCAGATTTGGAAATGTTAAATTTCCAAACCAGGCACGTATTTAGTATTATTTAAAAAGAAGGTTCGTTATATAGTGATAATCAGATAGATCTCACCCATGGCCGTTTCCTTACTGATACTCGCTAGTTCTTTCGTAGAAATAAAAAATGTCGACGTTGATTCGTAATTAATTTCAAGCACTCGCGACAAAATAAACGCAAAAATTAACGTTGCTAAACCGCCAGTTAGATAGAACACAACATAACACATGCATAACAAAACTCTATACACCACGTGGTGAATGGATCTGAAATTATGTGCCAGCCTTTCAAGCACCCATGGGCGTTGTCGACGTTTGTTGCTTCTGACCAGCAAATGGCCGTTTTCTACATGCACTGATCTTTTTTTTTTCACTCCGCACTCTGCCAATAATCAAAACCACGCTATAAGGCAACTCTATATCGAACTTCAAATCTGCTAATAATCATCGATTCACTCGCGACAAAGCGGAAAAACACTCAAACTTAATAATTTATATCCGGGGGTCACAATACTACCACTAATAAACAAAACTATGCTGATGTAACTCTTCCTTCGGGTGCGGGGGCGAAGCAAAAAAAAACCGAAAAACGCGGATATACTACCGACACTCACATATTTCGGGAGGGAATAGATTGTATTCAATACGTCTTTCCCAAAGCATGCGGAGATTTTATGATTTCACTGTTAGTTAAAGTTAAATTACGAATTATTGTTTGATTTATTTTCGAGAAAACCTTAAAATCGGTTTGTTGTATGATGGAAGAAAAATCCAAAACTACTCAATAAAGGCATTTTCATCGAAATAACAATAGAATTGAAATAGTGCCCCTATTGTGTAGTTTTGGATTTTTCTTACATCATTCATCCAAGAGATGAACCAGCCACCGGCTGAAAGTCTCTCAAATAAAGACAAACAACAACAACATCATAAAATAAACCGCTTTTAATTAAAATTTCATTTGAATTTTTTAGAAGCATTATAAAATGTTCGTCCTATACTTTAACATGGGAGCTGCCAGATCCATCACCACTCGGTGTCTTCGTCTTTTTTCAACCTGGATTCGTCCAACGCGTTGATCGAGTTCAATATCTACATCAAAGCAGCCCGAAATAATTAAGTCCGAGGATAATATCTGTTGGAGCTTACCACCATAAGACCAAGAGTTTGCCTATTTGTGAAATAATGCTTGCTCTCAATTCAATCCCGCATTGATTCTTCAAGCTCATTTTTAGCAAAATCTTCAATACAGACAACAAGATTTTAAAAGTTCCGCACAGGCATTATGAAAAACTATCTGGCATCCCTGATAGATAGACCGATCCGTCGTCGTCGGCTGTGCATCAATTTATGATTTTCCTAATTTTTAACAAGTTTCATCCATGAGTACTTACATTAAGATTCTGGTCCCTAATAAATTCCTAACTGCGCAATTTGAGTCCTAGTACTTAACTCTCGGTCTTCACTGGCTCCGCTGACTACCGTTTATATCGTTTCAGAGGAGGTTGCTTCCGGATCACTACACTTCTTCTTTATTTTCTTTTTCCAAATACACAACGTGAGTTAGGTGGGCCAAAACTTACAACGATGCAAATGTGAAGCTGGAAATAGCATTGAATAATATTGTGAAGGGATGTTATAATATAAAATGATAATAACAATTATATTTGTAATGTCTGCATGTCTGCTGCAATTGTAGAAGGACTTGCATTATCATAGCCAGAGGGGAAGAAAACAATTCAAAATTATTATACAACACTTGGGAATTCCATGGATGATCTGAAATTATATACCGTATAAAGAATTCCTTTCTTTTTTGGTGGTAAAAGATTTCAGCATCATACTACCCCGGGCCCCCCACGCCCCCTACTTTTCTTGGAGCCACCCACCTAATATATAAATCACGAAATCCATCCTTACTCACCCGCCCGATGCCGCACAGACGCCCCTGAGCCGCCCCCCCCCGGTGGACAGACGCCCCCCCCCCCCCCCCCCCCCCCAACCCAAAAAGACAAAAACACCACAGCCCACGCGCCACCCCCACCTACGAACGCCACCCCCCGCTGGCGGTTTTTTTCATCTCTTCACCCCCGGGAGCATGAGGTAGGAAACCCCGGGAGGCCCATAGATGTTGCGGGGACGCACGCTCCATCCCAGGTGTCTACTCACCATTTTGCAGCCCTTTTTGACATTATGCTATCTATAGGTGCAAAACCTTTTAGCCCTGGAGATAAAAGATGATAGCTCTATTGCAGTTCCAACGACCCATTTCGAGAATGCCTGTTTCTACACGTACATTCTGAGGTTGCTAATGATAGCATATGAATGCAATAAGCCCCGCATGAATACACCCATATATCAAATGGATATATGGGATGCAATCACACTTCCAGCATCAAAATTCAGTTTTTTGATTCAGGCGCGTATTTAGTTATGGTTTTATGTATATAATAAGTAAAACTGTAACATTCTTACCAATCTTCGTTGTTTCTTTCCTTTTCTGTTTACTTTCCTTCTTGTGCAAGTCCTTATCGTTCTCGTCCTGGTTTTGTATGCTCTTGATAACCATTCTGCCTCCGGATGAATGAGGATTCCTCCAGCTTCCACTGTGACCCTACCAGGCTCCAAGCCTAGCCTTCATGATTCTTGTATTGTTTCTTTTTTCGTTCTACAAGTATACAAAAATATTCGCTCCTCTGCCAACAACAGCAAAATCAAACGTAGAATCTGTGTGGTAATTCTTTCCAAAAAGTTGCAGACCCATAATAAACCTCAGTTAAAATAAAAGAATTGAAATTAATAAACAATTCTTTGAATAGCAGTAATATAATTGAAATTATGCAAATTCTAGGTTGTATGCAAATAATGAAAGGTGTCGACTTAAGTTAATGTGCTACATAGTGGGTTCAAATGCACTTCTGGTCAACATCACCCCTGGAAACACTGGTTTGCATCATTCCCGTTTGGGTAAAGATCCAGATAAGCCCTGGGACCTGGTAGTTATCAAGCTACCACAAGGTTTTTCCAATGCCCCCCCCCCCCCCCTTTTTTTTTTAAAAATAACCATTTTTTCCTCCATCCCTTTCCTTTTTTTTTTTCCCCGTAAATCATTTCTCTCTGGTTTATGAACAGTCCCTTAGTGAACTCAGCATAGACGATACTGTTGATGATCCAATCAACCGATCGAGATCACTTGACGAGACTTCGTTTTTCACATTCCAGAAATGATTGCAGGTAGAGCTAGGGTGCAAATCGTCTCTGAGGGCGCGATATTGTCTCCTTCAAAGTACTACCCATCGACTGTACCGCTTTTATGCCAGTGCCTGATCCAATCTTCGTTACATTTTTTATATTCGGTTTGCGGCCAGAGCCATCTTTGATTTTTCCATGATCTCATCTCGGGTGTTGAAACGCATTCCGCGGAGCGGTTTCTTGAGTCAACCGAGTAGGAAAAAGTCGCAGCGTCTCATAACGCCCAAACAATACTCCCTTTTGACGGTCTGGTCTTGTGAAAGGAATTCATGCTACACAACACCCTTGTAATCCATGAACACTGTGAGCATCGCCTCCTGTTTCGACTGAAAATGACGTGGTTTTCTCGGTCGCGGCTCGTTCGGTGCTCGCCATTCAGTCGCTTGATGTCATACTCATAAATCCACGTCCCGTCTTCCGCTTTGCAGCGAAAAGTCTGAGTCCCAAACCATTAACCAACATGTCTTGAATGGATCCAAAAGCAATTTTCAACTCCTCTGCCATCTCTCTATAATTTGCGGTTCACGGTCATCCGTTCTTTGATTTTGTCGTCGCACCACAGAATCCGTTTTTAACGCAAAAGTTGATACAAACTCCTTGTTGCAGGGTGGCCACAGAACCGGGAATACCGGGAAAACCGGGAATTACCCGGGAATCCTAAAATAAACCGGGAGAAACCGGGAAAAAACCGGGAATTTGTGTTCACATGATTATTCATCATTTAAATTGTCTGTGATTATCATCAACCTCTAGGTATTCCGTGTTTCTTAGCGTGTTCATCCATAACGATCCGTGAAATTTTAGAGTGTGTCAATTGATTCCCCTTTTATAAAGGCTGGTTTACAGTTCTGGAAAAGCGTCACGGGATTTGGGCGCCTGTGTGTATAAAATGGAGCCAGGATTTGGATTCCAGTGGCTGGAATTAAGTCTACACAAAAGTTTCAGTTTTCCTGAAGTGTAAACCCAACCGCGGGATTTTCTCCGGCAAATAAAATTCATCTCTACACACTTCTTCCTGGACGGGAACAAATCATTCCGAATTGTTTCCGTGCGGTTTCGGCAAGTATGAATTCGAACAAAAAAAATTAAATATCAGAAGGAGAGCTGAGTTCCGAAACAGTTTTTTCTCGACATTGATGTACTCGATGATTTTGATGGTTTTGACAGTCACGATAAATTTAATGAACAGCTAACCCAGGAAGAAATATTGGTTGCAGCAAATATAGAGCTCTTGCCAAGAAAAAAAAGGCGTGGTCATAACGAACAAGGATATTGACATGCAATTTGCGAAGAAATTTTGAAACATCCATGCTTGTACCAAATTACAAGCAAGGAGTATTCCAAAAAGATTTCTTAAGATGCAACAAATCAGTTGCTTTTTTTTTTTCATTGTCCCTGAATAAATCTGCCAGTCTCCAGGAGTTCCGGATATACTGGGATTCTTTGAGGAAAGTGAACATACATCGTTAAAGTAAAGTTTATTAAAATATTTCCTAAATTTCTAGAATTTATTTCGAAATTCAATGCATTCTGAAAGAAAAAAACTTTCCGAATGTAAACAATATGCAAAACCTAATACGGAAAACTAACTTGTCATTGAGTGTGGAGAAATATGGAGAAGCGTCAACTGGAAAATTTCCTGAGCCAAATTCCGTTCAAAATTCCGTGATGCCTTTCCCGAACTGTAAACCAGCCTTAAGACCACATTTCAACTATTTTATTTGCGAATTAACACTCATCGTATTTCGACAGTAGTTTTTCAAATTATAAGAGGTGTGATACCAGTGGAGCATTACCACAATAACCGAAAACGGTTTTAAATCAAATTGTACAACATGTTTGTTGCCAAATAGCGTATTTAGCTATCTTGTTGGAATTTTCCTTTCTTGTTATTTGGTACAAGCAAGGATGTGTCCAAATTTCTTCGCAAAGCGCAAGTATCAATCTCGTTATCCTGTTTGTAGTTTTGGCTACGCGTTTCTTTCCTTTTTTCTTTTTTTTTTGAGCAGGAGCTCTATTTTTTCTTTGATCAATATCCTGAAAGTCAAAACCATCAAGTTTTCGAGCACTTCAAAATCGAAAAAAAAAACTGTTTCGGAACTCGGCTCTCCTTTTGAACTTTTTTTGTTCTATTCGAATTCAAACTTGCAACAAATGCAACTTGCAACTTGCAACAAATCGAAATGTTTTGTTTCCGCCGAAAAAGGCTCCATTTAAAACACACAGGCGCACAAATCCCGTTTAGACCTGGAAACCAGTCTCAAACCGGGGAATTTTAAACATTTCGTCCAAGAAAACCGGGAAAAAACCGGGAATTTGAAAATGAAAATTGTGTGGCCACCCTGTTGTTGCAAAGTAAATGCCATTTTGAAAGTTCTACAAAATCGAGTACATACACTATCGCAGATGTACTCAATACGGCGTAAGTTTCACAAATCAATGCCCGTCCCCTTTTATGAATTTTGCTTCATACTGCATTCGCGCAATCTCCCTCCTTGACGCACTTGTTAACTGGAAAACCAGAATCTTTCCACTGCACTGTGCCGTCTGCAGGAACCGGATGTCATTATATAGCACATGATGGTAAAAGAGATATTACTTTCCAACGCGGACCATGCCAATAGTCCTTTTCAAGACGATCAATTCAATTTGCCAACTAAATAGAATGCTTTACTGACAATATCATGACCGAAGTAAAATTATCATTGCACATTGCAACAAATGGTTTAACGTAGTCTACTTCAACTACGCGGTCGTGTTGTGAACACAACTCCACTGATTTTTTGTTTTACTTTTATACTTTTACATCATCATATCCAATAACAAGGCTTACTTAAAATTAACTTGTATTTTCCTGGCGCAAATGAACGGTTTTGAAAGTTTATCAGATTCCAAAGGATCTGATAAAAAAAAATCATCAGCCGCTTCCGAGATAATGAAGGTAAAGTCGAATCAACTACGCGTCTCGGTTGATGACTGAGAGCAGATAAGGTCGTTGCTTTTGACCTCTCTTCGTACCAACGGTTTCTATTAGTAAACAACTGTTCTATAAACTTCTTCGTAGTTCCAATCATTGCAAAATTGTAGTTTGCAGATCCTAGCTCTAAAGTCACAAGGTATAAGAAAAAACTCACAACGATGTACAGTGCAACATTGTTGTAAAACAACCTACTCATGATTGCAAAGCACTCCTATAATCATCGCAGGATAATTGAAGTAGGTAATAACGCCATCGCATCCTTATCTGGCTTCCGCTTTTTTTTCCCAAGCTGGTACACGCGACAGAGAACTACGAGTTGTTGGAAAGGTGGTTGTTTATTTATTCCATCCATTTGTTGTCTGTGTACTTCTATGTTTGCTTCCAGAATGGCACTCATACACTTTGAGCAGACTTTGCATAATAAACTAACCCCAGCCAGATCACAGCAACCTCGCTGGAGTGCCGTCGTCGCCATTGGTATCTGGAGTGAGTGTCATTTAAAATTTGATAAGGGCAAGCTTCCTATCCATTGTACTCGACGGTGGTGGTGGAATAATAAACTTTGTATGTTTTGTATTTCCGGCATTGCAATCAAATTAGTTCAGTTCTCTCATACAGCCATGCTTTTCTGCTTCGTTGTACCATAATCTAATTAGAGTTCACAACTGGAAACATTGAGCCCTGAGTTGAATTTGTTATCCAGTTCTTGCCTCATACAGTCAACCTTTCAGGGCGTGTTGGGTGCAATTTAAGCAGCCATATGTGAAACAATCAAGTTTAATTGTAAATCAATTTACGGTTTTATGTTTAATTATATATTTTGTCAATTTGTCTTGATACGACATTTCTATGCAATAGTACAGATCTCGAGTAATTCATGTTAAGGGCCTAAAAGCCATTTGTAAACAATGACTGTAAATGTCGATTTCTCTTGAATCTGTAATCACTATCGTGAAATGAAAGCAGCATTTGCTAGAAGAATGTTAGTTCTAGCATATGAAGTAGCTAGATATAGTGGGATTCTCGTGATTCGTGAGAGATCAACGTTTAAAATCATTGTTTACAAATGGCTTTTAGGCCCTAATCATGAATTACTCGAGAGATTTGTTTAAAAATAACACATATCTCGAATACTTTTTCAAACAGACGTATCTGATTTTGTAAACAAAGAGGGGAAGTAAGATTCAAACGTAAATTTCTCAAACCTCTCCGCACCCTCATGGAAAGTAGCATCACCATCATTTAGGGGAATATTATTCCTTGTGTTGGTGACCCTGAAAGTGCAAACGGTTTCAAGAATTTAACGTTTGAATCTTTCTTCCCCTCTTTGTTTACAAAATCAGAAACGTCTGTTTGAAAAAGTACTCGAGATATAACCGAAAAAATTCATTTAAATTCTGTTAACTATGTTATTTTTTTTACATATATTGAAAGCAACCAATGGTTTTTTTTTTTATCAAAACCATTGTTTTAACTTCGAATACAACCAGAAAAGAGATAGTTTTCATCAGTTTATTTTAGCTACATGAGTTTGATGTACATATGCCATTCATTATGTCGCTCACAAACGATAAACTTCGTCAACATTGACCACCATCACCATTGTCACACCTGCTGCAGTGGTTGTTGATTTTCACAATGTTGTTCAACAAACGGACAACGGCAAAAACGAGCAGTGGTATTTGACTGAAAAAAAAGGAAAAAAGGAGCACTCGTATGTTCAATTTGACAAAGTGTAGGTATTTCGTTTGATTTTAATTTATCGCCAACTTTGTCATAGCAACGAATGGAAAATAGGACCAATGTGATAATTTTGCGGAGTCCTGCGCTAAAAAAACTGTTCTTCGTATTGACTTCATTTAATGCTGAATTAATAGACAAACAATGTGTTGCAGTGAGTGTTGAGTGTTGAGTGTTGCACAACGGCCATGAAACCCATCGTCAATAGCAAAAATTTGTCATGCTCACAATATAATCAAATTACTGAGTTACTTGAAGAAATTTTATTCATTTATGAAAAGCAAACCTATCTCAACCCATCCCATCTTTTTTTTAATTTTATTGAATGAAAGCAAAAAATGTCGGAAATAACATCAAATTTTAGAATCGGTTTAGATTTGTTCGAATTGGCCACCTTTGGCATGAATTGTGGCCTTCAAACGGCCAATGAAACCGTCACACGATGCCCGAAAGTGGCTCTGCCGTATTTTGTACCATTCTCGGCGAAGCGCTTGCTTGAGGTGATCGACACTTTGGTATTTTTTAGTGCCACCCTTGCTTTCCAGAATACCCCAGGAACAATAGTCCAACGGATTGGCATCCGGAGATTTTGGTGGCCATTGTGCGGTGGAAATGAAGCGAGGAACTCTTAACCATTCTTGGGCGGCGCGTGCTGAGTGCGATGGTGCTGAGTCCTGTTGGAATGTCCAAGGTCTGCGGCCGAAATGTTTGCATGCCCAGGGCTTCAAAGCTCCCTCCAACATATTTTCGCGATAGATTTGCGCATTGATTTGGACCCCACGGTCGATGAATACGAGCGGTGAGCGACCATCGGCAGTTATGGCGGCCCACACCATCACCATGGCTGGCTTTTGAGTTCTGGTGGCCAACCAAAGATGCAAATTTGCAGCTGACCTCTCTGGCAAGTAAACACGATCATTTTGTTTGTTTAAAAACTGCTGGATAACGAATGGTTTCTCATCGAAGAAAACCAAATTCGGCAGTTCACCACTTTCGGCCAAGCGAAGCAACTCTTTAGCTCTTTCGAGTCTAACTTTTTTGTGTGCATCGGTAAGATCTTGGAACTTCAATGGCTTTAGTCCAAGCTCATTTTTTAATATTTGCCGAATGGCATATTGCGATATGTTCAACTCACGAGCCATTTTTCGGCCACTTCGACGTGGATTTCGTTCAAGTCGCCTCTTCACTTTTCGAACCATTTCTGCCGATGTTGCTGTTTTTTTTTTCGTCCACTCACTTGACGTCGGGCTACGCTTCCAGTATCACGGTAACGAGCGATGGTACGAGACACAAAAGATTTATTCACTTCTAAATGCTGGAGGGCTCTAACGATAGCCACTTGTGGATCCAGCCAAATGCAAAGCAATCACACTATCACGCTTAAATTCCATCACGAATAATTTTTTTTCTGAAAAATTCCCACTAAAATGCTGTCACTGGAATAAATCTGACGAGCGGTTTAGAAATGACAGCCGTCTGAAATTGGTTGCAGTTTTTTCATCTCACCTTGTAATGAGTTAAGTAGGCTAATTCGATTCTAGCAGCAGGACCCTGAGAGAACCCTTCGGTATGCAACCACACTTTATTCCAGGAATAATGTAAACAAAATTCGCATAATAATTCTAATCAATTCAGAATTTATACGTTAATTTTGCATATTAATATTCTGATATAAAGGCAACATTAAACATGGACAAGGATTAAACTAAGGGCACCTCCAATCCTGATGGATTTTCTGATCTATTTTTTTGATGAAATGAATTGGATTCAAAAATTTAGATCAGTAAAGTTTAGATCAAAACTGGGAGTTTCCCACCGCTGATCTAAATCGTATAGATGTATTCAAAGAAATGTAGATGGCGACCATGACAACTTGATCCGGTCACACACCAGTTATCTTTCTGCATTTTGTCTCGCCACGGTCTTATGAAACGGTGTTTAAGAGGTGTTTTTTATTCAATTTATAGCAGGTAAGTAACTTAACATGTTTTAGAACTAGGCAATTTGTTCAAATCTTATATTGGTTACCAGAAGACCTTGTTAAATTTTGGACAAATTAAAAATTTCAACCATCATAGCTCTAATTTGCTAGCAAAACGTTGTGTTTATTTCTCTCAATTCCTAAATTCCTAACTAGTAGTGAGCAAACATCACAGAAGAATTCAATGTCAAGCTGTAATCAAATAATGCAGACTTTCACTAAATCTCTAATTCTAATCCTTCTCATTCCAGGCTAGATATTTTTCAGATTCTGCTTCAAAATTTGTCACATCAATAAATGCGGGAATCCGATCGCTGTTGAATCGGAAAGGAATTTCTTGGGGAGTTGCTATGCAAGCACTATCTGATATCGATCCGTTTGCTGTTTGACTTGTTACCGATCTACGGTCGTGATAACCAAGAGATACTTAGTTTGATGATGCAAACGAACTTCAAGGTACAATCCAAGCACCAGCAGGACCTTGACTTTAAGCTGCACTTTTTGCAAAATGTAGGTATCTCTCAACGTCCTACGAGGTTCCCTCTAAGCATATTTCCATTCATTTCTAGACATTATAACCAGGGATGCTACGGATGTGTTTTTTTGAAACATCTGCAGATGCGGATGCGGATGCGGATGTTGAACCCTGACATCTGCAGATGCGGATGCGGATGCGGATGTGAGCAATAAAATTAGAAAAAGAATAAAATAAGCATAACGGAAGGTGTTTCCATGGTTTTATTAATAGAACATAACAGATAACGTTATTTTTAATATTCAAATTTAGTCAGAGGCAAATTATGCTTCAAGAAAAGCAGCTTAGCTGCTTTTTCCGCACTGAGACGAGTACGAAGTGAGTCATAGATTTGTCCAGCGCTGCTGAACAGTTGTTCACTGGGGATGCTAGCTGGAGGTGGAGACATATAACGTCTTACTAATTCACGGAGACTCTTATTCGATCCAAGCCTGGTTTTCCACCAATCCAGAGGATTTTCTGAAATGTTTGCGCGCTTCTCTTTCAAATAATTTTAAAGTTCATTTTTCATCTTTTGCTCCTCGTCGATTGAAATGTTGTCTTCTTCGTCATCATCGCTTAGTGAATCCAGATACAGAAGCATATTTTGATGAAAAGTCGATCCTTTGCTCAGGTTTTGGCTAGTTGCAGGCTTTGGTGAGAGTTGTTTTGTGTCAGAGTCAGTGATAATCTTGCATTTCTTGGAAGTAGGTTCATTCAAATTTGTGCAACACAGCCGTACGATCTCAGCTTCAACTTTATCTTTCACGTCAGTAACAAAATATTTGTGTTTGTAACGTAAATCCAAATAAGTTGCAATCGTAAATAAAAATGAATTTTCTAAATTCATGAATTTTTGGCTCATGCTTTCTCTGATTGTTGATGCTACCGTATAAGGCAAGCTGTCCTTCTTCGACTCATTAACTATCCTGTCCAAGTTTTTTGTCAGTGTGAAAACAATAGGAATCACTGAAGAAATACAAGCAGATGAACTGCTTAGCTCACGAGTTGCTTCCTCAAATGGCTATTTCCCGGACAGGTGGAAAATACAGAAATTAGTGTTGTTGCCGAAGCCAGGGAAGCCCCCGGGGATCTAGCATCGTATAGGCCAATATGCCTATTGGATACGTTTGGGAAGCTCCTGGAGAGAATCATCCTCAACAGGCTGACGAAATTTACTGAGAGCGACCACGGGCTATCGAGGATGCAATTCGGTTTCCGGAAAGGGAAGTCTAAGGTGGATGCCATTCGGACAGTGGTCGAGAGAGCAGTAAAGGCGTCCAAATAGAAGCGGAGAGCCCTAGTACCACACTTGTTGCCATTCGGTTGAGAAAACACGAATATGACTTGCTAAGTCATAATCAAGTTTTGAAGTAAATGAAAACTGGATGCTTGGATGCTTGATGTTGACTACTTCATACCGTTCGATTAGTTTCGTTAGTTTCGTTGCAGAACATTGCAACGCAGGTACTCTTGTAATGGGACGTTCGGTTTGCATAAGTAAGTGAGTAAGTATGTTAGTATATCCTATGATTCGCTTCATAGAAATTCTTTGGTGGTCCTGAGAAGGGACGTTTGGTTTGATGGTGGTATGCTGCAAGGGTTACGATTGTGCTGGCTTTTGTGAGTGTGTTGATATGATCGACCAGCAGGAGACCATTATTCTTATCGCGTCATAGATTGTTCAGGGTCAATTCAAAGTCAATAATTAATGATATTTTCGATAGTTGATAGTCGCGAAAAACTTCAACTGATTTTTTTTTTGTGTTCAATCTAACACCCATCGGCCGGCAATGGTATTATGCAAGAAATCTGTTCGCAACAATCATTCAAGTGACCATTGGAAGCAGCTTTAATCAGGGAGCTAGAAAGTGATAGCTCTTCTGCAGATCCAGCAACCCATTTCAGAATGTCTGGAGAGTCACGCCCATTCCGAGGTTACTTTAACATATAATAAGCCCCGCATGTAAACATTACCGATATCATTTGGATGAGGGCACTGCAACGCACTTCCAGGTTTGGAAATTTTAAATTTCTTAACCAGGCACGTATTTAGTATTATTTGAAAATAAGATTATTGTTATATAGTTATAATCAGAAACATCTCACCCATCTCTCCTCAATCACACTATCTTGTTTATTCGTACAAATAAAAATGTTCGACGTTGATTCGTAATTAATTTCATGCTCACGCGATTAAATATGCACAAAAATTTACGTTCCTACGACGCCCGCTAGATATAAAACCTGCATAACAAAACTCTGTACACCCCGTGGCGAATGCACCTAAAATTATGTGCAAGCTTTTCACCCGTCCATGCGCGTTGTTTTCGTTTGCTGCTTCTGACCAGCAAATGGTCGTTCTCCACATTGCACTAGTCTTCTTTTTTTTTCACTCAACACTCTGCCAATAATGCAAATTCCCGCTATGAGGCGACTCTATATCGAGCTTCAAATCTGCTAATAATCATCGATTCACTCGCGACAAAGCGGAAAAACACTCTAAACTAATAATTTATGCCGAGTGTCACATTATTACCACTAATAACCAAAACTATGCTGATGTAACTCTTCTTCCAGGTGCGGGGGCGAAGCACAAAAACAAAAAAATAACGGGGAAGTACTACCGACACTCCCACATTTCGATAGGGAATCGATAGTATTCACTACGGCTTACACAATGCACGCGGAGATTTTATGATTTCACTGTTCGTTTAAGTTGAATTACGAATAATTTTTTTGATGATATTTTTTCGCGAAAACGACCCAGAAAAAAACAAAACACATCAGTTTCAAAGCACGGCTTGCTGCGATCACCCTCGCGAAAAACTTCAACTGATTGAAGCGAAAATCTAGAAAACCTATCGAGATATGATAAAGCTATTAACGTTCAAAGTGTTTCAGTTATTTTCAAATTTTCATTTGACGCTTACCCTTGCCGTAAGGCATAGTCTGATCAAAATAGCGTAGCTGTGATCCTAATAGATAGTTAGACCTACATTAGATAGTACGTACGTTAGAAAATTCTATTGTACACTCTTTCGAAAGCATTTGGTAGCCCTGAAGACGGCCGTTAGGTTTAAGTGAAGATACGGCCTCGAGTTGAAGGCCCTTCTCCAGCGTCCCAACCAGTGCTTTGCAACGCATTACCTCTGGCTGCTTTCAGTTTCTCCCCATTAACCCTTAAATGCGCACGACAATAAAAAACTGGTTTAAAAAATTAATTCCATTTACAACACACTAAAAACTCCTAAACTAATCGTTAGGCATATGGTATATTGAAGAAAGACGTTTTTTTTACGAAGATATGGGTAGGTTGTTTTAAAACAACACTGCGCCTTTATCGAAGAACGAGAGTTACGAATTTAAATCGAAAGTTTAACTACTTTTATTGTCAGATTTAATCGACAGTTACTTACAAATCATGATGATACTTATAGAAACAATTGTTATTTCTTGCATTGCACAAAGAAACTTCGCATTTTTCACAGTAGATATATGTAAACCCCTTACAATCGGGATACTTGGGGTTTGTTTATCCGACCACACTCCCCAATGGGAAACTTGATCCAATCGAACTGCAGTTGTTGGTGCTGATTGAGCAGGGCCTTTGCGTTTCTTCTGCTGAAGCTTCGTAGCAATTCCTGAGCTGCTTGGCCTTCCACGTTTTGCCGATGGTAACCCAACATTACAAAGAGTGTCCGCCAAGTGTAGCCTAAATTCTCGAAGATTCAACGGCTTTGATTTGAGTTGATGATAAACTTTCTTGTAAATGATCCATGAATTCACGACCGTCGTATCTACTAGATGATGGAACAGGCGTCTGGTCCATTTGCGACTTTTTACAGTTATTTTGTAACGACCGATGAAGCTGTCCATAAGGTCCACTCCACCCATATGTGCGTTGTACTCCCTTACAGCTTTCGGACATTGTATAGAAACTCTTTCGTGTGTTTTCTTGTCATACCGGGCGATTGTAGTGGTTGGCTCTGCTCCAACATACGTCGACAGCAAGTTAACAGGCTTATTGTCCTTCCATACTACTGCACTGACGTCGACGCCTTCTATAGTAGTAAGGCACTCTTGGTGAAATCCTCTGGGAATATTCTTCTTCATTATTTCCTTCTTATCTGGAAGTTTTGCGTTTCTCAATCGGTTCACTCTTACTGTGCCGAGAGAATGAATGCCTTCCTTGGCGAGGTGTGTAACAAGAGGAAGCGAAGTATAGAAGTTATCGAAGTACAAAATATGGTTTACGTCCCGTGGCACGTTTCTGGTTAGTCTTGTAACTACATTTGCAGTCTCGCCCATATTTGGTTCATCTGGCAGAAGTTCTGTTTGCTTACCGCTACCATAATAAACCTCGAAGTCGTGAGCAAATCCCTCCATACTACAAAGTAGGTACAACTTGAATCCCCATTTATGTGGCTTATTCGGTAGATATTGCTTCATATAGTGACCTATCTTAGTAGCACACATTTGCTCATCGATCGACAACTTTCGTTCCATTGGAATTGTGCCAAAACGTTCTCTAAGAGACTGTATAACTGGCCGTATCTTATAGAGCTTGTCATGCTGAGGATGATCCTTAGGCAAGAACCCGTCATTGTTGTTAAAATGAATAGCATTGCTAATCTTGCTGAAGGTATTCTGTGGCAAAGTTTAGCCCTGATAGGATCGTAACCATATTTGTTGCTCCAGTATGACTTTGTGTTAGGAAATTTTGCAACAGAGCTGTGTATCAATATACCCAAATACTTGTTGAAGTCGGTTCTGGAGATGCTTACTGGATTGGATATGTTATTTTGAGTTGCATAGATGTTGCTTTCCTCGACGATCTTGTCCTTAAAGTCCGTCGTGAAGAAGTAGGAAAAAAAAGTCGTACGGCGTATCACAATCCATCAACTCATCGGGCAAGGTGCTATCACCCTGGAAAGCGATCTTGTATTCATCGAAAGGCATGTGTCCGTTCCTGCAGACAGGTTTAGTAATAGTCTTTTTGAGATTGTTGGTCGAGGGTGCAGGTTTCTCATCCACTAGGAATTCTACATCTGAAAGCTCTTGCGGAATATCCTCGTCGTCTTCAGATTCCTGGTCGGAGTCCTCAAGATCCTGTATGAGCTGATATACCGACGTGTAGAACGCATGCTCATCCTCTACATCTGAATCCGATTGTTCAAACCCATCCTCGGAATCATCTAGATTCTCCAGATACCGCAGAATTTGCTGGTCAATGGATTGTGACATGTTAACCTGCTGGAAACAAACATTAGATGCAGCGAAGGAGCAATGTTGTTTTAAAACAACAAACAGATTTTTGAAGAAAAACGTAAGTTAACTTTAGTTTTTGACCAATATAATGTCAGATCACATGAGGCAGGAATGTGTCCGTTGGGTTAGACATTTTTTCTCACGACTTACCAGTGAAATTTACAATAAATAACTGTAGAATGTCAGCGGCAGCCACACTTGTTGAGAGGGTTTAGCTTTCGGAGTTTTGTCAACAAATAAATCAAACAAAACACTTCAGCACAGTGCGCCCAGTTGGCAAGACTCTTCATTAAAGCTAAAATAACAATTCTGGTACATAATTTATGTAAAATAAGTAAAGGTCACTTATTTTGGGGCGTTTATAGGTGTGTTGTTTTAAAACAACATTGCGCATTTAAGGGTTAACAGGAGCTCGCTCGGCATCGGTACATGGTCGTTTCGGAGAATTATGTTCGATCTTAACGCGCTTCCGAAACTCGCGCATACGGTTGGCATCAACACGATAAGGCATTGCATTCACAGTTACTCTCACTTTCACAGTTACTCAAAGCTAATTTCTTCGTAGAAGTAAAACTCTATCCAACGTGAATCGTTTACACAACAGAATAATTGTTCATAGCATATGCAATATGCAGAGAATATTAATTCAGAATATCATGTTCGAGAATCAAAACATTGTCCGTGATAGGGAATTTCTGATACTTGCCAGAACGCAACATTCTTTGAAATGTTCCAACGCCGATTGATGAGTATGAGCGCGAAATATATCCATCTCTAGTTTGTAACATTTTGAATACTTGAGTAAATGATATAGCATTCGTAAAAACCTCTAGTTGATAAAAGCAAAAATTCCAAAAATAAATCAATCAAAAAATGATCGAAATATTAGCGTCCGGTGTTTCAATTTTTCGTGACGGTAGCCATTTGTAAATTGCACACATAAGCTATGTAACGGCGAGAAAACTAAAATTGTTTTAGCCACCGCTGGCTGTCAATTGGTAAGAACTTGGGAAGTAATGTTAGTCAAATTCAATTAAAAAAAAACTCTCTCAAAATTGAATTGGTCCTTCCGAAAAGGACGGATTTGAATTAAGACCTTCTCAATTTAGTTAGCCTCGGTCTAAATTTAGCCAGCAAAACAAAGTTATAAGACATCGCCTTTTATTTTCGTTTAATTTCAATTAAAATTGTTAACGAACTGATTGATTGTTGGATTGATTTGATACGCGGGAAAATTTCCAACCGACTAATGTAATCATCTTGGAAATCTATCGAGCATTTATTAAAAAAAAATAAAGTTTTTAATTTGTAACGATATTTCCTGACGGTCGCTTATTTTTAGATTTTCAATTGACACCCTACCCTTGCCGTAAGACGTAGTCTACGTCATAAATCCAATTGCCAGGGGTGTACTATTGGAGCATCCAATTGACTTTACCTTAGTTGAACACATGTTGAAATGTTTAAGTACTTGTCAAATGCAACTAATCGGTTGTCTATCTTGAGGTATAGTTAGAGTTACGTAAGCGATGTAAGTTGAACTCTGGTGGAATGGTTTATGTGTTCTACAATTTTAAAGAAAGAACATATTTGGTTGACAATTGTTCAGGTGTTGCTTGGGATCTTGTGTGTAAAGCTATTAAACTTAGATTAATTGCTACCTTGACATCAGTATAATTTTAAGGAAACTCCCCAGGCTCAAATGTTGGATGTTGTTGCCTATCTAGTCGATTGAACATCACATAGAATATTCCACCTATTTGACATCGCTTTGACGTCTTAGTTCCTCTAAGAAATACAGCCCAATGAGCGAAATGATAGCTTACACCTAACAATTTTCCCGCCCACTGTCACAGGTGACGATTTCGGAACAGTTAGCTCACCAGCCTCCAACCAAACCGACAATAACTCAATTCAGTCCTCATCGAGGCATTTGTCCGAAATGTCATCCACTGAGAAAATTCTCGCATGTCCGATCGTTTCGATCAATGCTCGGGTTTGGCGCTTTTGGTCCTTCATCATGAAGCATGACTACATGCGGTACATCAGCATCATCCCGGTTACTGCGATGACCGTATTTATGTTCACCGATTTGTACCGGTCGTGGGGAGACATTGGTGAAGTGATAATCAGCGCCTACTTTGCCGTGCTGTACTTCAATGCAGTGGTGAGTGTTGGAAGGGATTGTTTTCATTTCAAAATGTAATCGCCAAAAGTGATGTTTTTAGTTGCGATCCCTCATTCTCGTCTACTACCATCAAGACTACGAATCATTTCTGGAGAAAATTGCCGATGTTTATAAGGAAATTCAGGTAAGTTCGGTTATATTCGTGTCAAGAATTGCAATGAAATTTTCCCAACAGGAATCGCCGGACGAGGCCATCCAAAACACGGTTCGTCTTTTCACCAAACGAGCTCGGATGATGTCAATTTCAAACCTGGCCTTGGGAGCGTTTATTAGTACATGCTTTGTGGTTTATCCACTGTTTACCGGAGAGAGGCGCCTTCCCTACGGGATGTACATATCCGGGGTGAATCAATTCGAGACGCCTTTATATGAGATTCTGTTTGTGACGCAAGCTGTGCTCACGTTTCCGGGTTGTTGCATGTACATTCCATTCACGAGTTTCTTCGCCTCGACATCGCTGTTCGGGTTAATTCAGATCAAAGCACTACAACATCGACTGGAGAACTTTCAACCATCTGGCACCGGGAAATCTAATAGAGAAAAGCGCTCACAGCTGGAAGCTATCATCGATGACCATCAGCGGATTATTACCTACGTTGGTGAACTGGACGGACTGGTGGCGAATATTTGTTTGGTGGAATTCCTTTCGTTCGGAATGATGCTCTGTGCTTTGCTATTTTTGCTGGCTATTGTGAGTATTGATGCAATCTACATGTTGCCATTTTCTTTACAGCATTGCAATTATTTCCGCAGATTGACCACATGGCGCAAATGATTATTGTCGTGTCGTATATTTTCATGATAATCTCGCAAATTTTCGCCTTCTACTGGCACGCCAACGAAGTGCGCGAGGAAAGTATGGCCATAGCCGGGGCGGCCTATGGTGTTCCGTGGGTTGGTTTGGATCAAGTGAGCAAGAAAAAAATACTGCTAATAATTCTACGGGCACAAGTGCCGCTGGAGGTGAGCAAATGCCAACCGATAGCAACCAATGTAATTTAATTTTTACTTTTGTTTTCATTCAGATAACCGTAGGGAACGTCTATCCAATGACGCTGGAGATGTTTCAATCCCTGTTGAATGCATCCTACTCGTTTTTTACACTATTGAGACGTGTTTATAATTAATTTGTTAAAACAGAGGCTGGCTCTGTGTTGAGAAATTTATTTGATCTTAATAAGATAAACTTGATTAGGATTAAATTATATATGTGTTAAATATGCAATCCATTTAATAAACGTTAAATATTGTTTGGTTTGGTTTCTTTATTGAAGAGACTTTCAGCCGGTGGCTGGTTTACTCTTTATAAAAGTATATTTAAAAATTTAAATACTCTTTATAAAAGTATATTAAAAAATTGTATTTAGAATTCCTTTTTATTATCATAAGCCACACAATTTTCAAAGAATTTCATTCAACAAAGTTAAATTTCCGGCAAACGCTTATTGACACAACTACAGACTAGTTTTATCATGTCTCGAATAAAAATAAGTTATCACTTGAATGATTTTTGACTTAACCGAACCAATTATTGAGAAAGAGGATCGTATGGAAACCAGTTGAGCCGGCCATCTCCTGAAATGTATTTATTGAAAACGCAATATTTGAACATGCTTCCCTCAAACTTTACAGCTATTCAGACCACCATTACATTTTTGGAGAATTTACAAAGTAGACAAGTGGTGAGAAGTCAACATGTTGATATTTTAACTTATTAGTTGGAAAATGTCTACGGAACATCATAACACTGTAATAAACATATTGTAGTATTTCAACACACTTAAAAAATTATTCACGAGCTTGGTTAAACATTTAGCTGAATTCACTCGGCATTTTCATTTTAACTGATAACTCGGCAAAAAATCGAACAATGCCGAGTCTCAGCATCACTCGAAACTGAAATATCGCGTAACTTCATTATTAAACCGATTCTCGGCAACACTAGGAGCCGAGCACATACGTTAACCAAACTTCAACCGACCTCAGCTGCCTACCCAGGTAGCCAATAAGCATTAGCATATGCAGCAAATCAAACCTAAATCTGCATTTCAGATCCTACAAGCTTTATATTAGCATTATATCAGCATCTTGAATGCTATCTGTTGTAAAGTGTATTGGGCCAAAAGTGGCATTTATGTTGCATTTAAGGCGACCTAATTGCTTGATAGGCTGCCTTCCCAAGTAACATTGCTGAGACCATCCTGCTTTATTAAGTTTTATTAAAGTTTTATGAAAGCCACTTGACATCAATTTGGTTTTATTATGGCACCAAGCGGTGCCAATAGGCTCCATATTTTAGTCAGGTTTATGAGAACCTACACAGCTTGTTTACAACAATCTTAAAACCTTGTTTCTCAAATTCCTTTTACTCCTATCAAAGGTTTTATTTCGACTTTATGAACTCGTAAAATGCTGTTTTAAAATGCCGCTTTAGGACTCATTGATTTTATCTTATTATGGTCAGTTAAAAAAGCATTATAAACCCATTTTGCCTCCAGTAAATGCATTAAACGGCAAATTGGCATTGGAGGAAGTCACCATGAGACCAAATAGTTTTATAATAGTCACTGCGAAGAAAAATTGGTTTTATGGCAAAACTGTGTTTTTTTTTCCAATCGCCATAATGAAATGTAAGAAATAATTGAAATGTGGAGAAATAAATCCATCAAATTTTCAATGGCATGCAAATAAACTGCAAATCGGAGACTAATTTCGGCATTTTTTTAGATAATCTCACCCAATCCCAAGCACTTTCCAAGAAATTCATGATTAATTTATCGAATATATTTGTTTTAATTTGATTTATGTTGCTATAAATTCGCATAATATCCGAGGCGCATTAATTTTCGGCTCTTATCGTGCCAATATTCACCATAAAAATAATTGCGCATATAATTTGTAGCATAATACGCAGTAGAAAACACAATTTGTTTTGGATATTTTGCTATCAAACAAAATTTCCTGCAACACTGGACCACCTTTTTATTGCTGCTAAATGAATCAGAAGAGCAGAGAATCGAAAAAAGCAGAACAACAAAAACCAACCTCGATTTCACAGTGAAGTTTGACAGCTGTGGCCATTTGGCCGCGTGCTGGTTTTCATGGCAGCCAAAAGGTTTTATGAAGGTTCTCAAGTGGTCATAGCATCTATCACTAGAACATTTTCAAATCGTTTTGTTCTTATAAAGGTTTTATTAACTTGTTTTCACAACCGTCTATAGAGTGAGCCATTTTGTACAAATTTCGGCTTTAAAGAAGCATATAGGAGGTGTTGGTAGACAAAATAGTTTTGAATGTAGTTTTATCAACAAAGCCGGGAGGAGTGCTATAAGGCTGAAATAAAACTAAAATTGTTACTTGGGTTAAGAGGTTTTGGAACTGCTTATTGGTTACCTGAGTATTATGTCGAAATATCGGTTTAGCAGTGGTGTAAGTCGAGGCACTACATCAATTACATTGATAAAATCTCGTCAACAATTCTACACCGATTCACCCGGTTCATGGCTGCTTCTCTCTATTCTTGCTTGCACCCCACGCTTTTCAAGTCTTGGGTTAACCGATCCGCCCATCAAGCTCGCTGTACTCCACGTCTTCCTGTACCAGCCGGATTTGACGCAAACACCATCTTTGTAGGGTATTGCCTATACGCATGAAATGTTCAATATTTTGATGAAAATCTAATTCAATATTTCGAATATTTACACAAAAATTAACCGAAATCTCGGTGAACCTCATTTCTGTGTGTTTCGAATTTTAACCGATATATCAGTTTGCTCATGCCGAGATTCCCAGTTAACTATATGAGTATTCAGTTTGACCCAAACCGAGATTATCGGTTAACAAAAAAGCCGAGATCGAAACCGAGTTTCAAAAAGCCGAGACTCGGCATATATTTCTAAGTGTGTAGAATACCTACGATACTCCAAACTATCATTGAATACAGAATTTGTACAAAGTGGCCCACTCTATAGAAGGTTGTGAATACAAGTTGAAAAGAACCTTTATAAGACCGTAAAGATTTTGAAAATGCTCAAAAGCACGATTCAAAGCCAATTTGGACGCATTTTTTAATACACCACCGCATCCCTGATGGTTGGAACAAAACCAACTCCTGGATAGGCGCCTGACGGTTTCTTGGCATGCTAGGTGAGGCGATGTTAGGTATATTCGCTTTAGTGATAGATGGTTCAACAATCTCGATAGCTTCGTTCTCGGAATGAGGTTCGGTTAGAGTGTGGCGACTAGAAGCGATGGACATTACTGAGGGAGAAAAACTCCTAACATGTGTCCTACATGTGCGTTGACGATTTGGAAGACCCCTTCTCCAAACTCATTCACAGGTTGGATGGCTGAAGAACGCTGGCGGGAGTGACTCGACTGTGACGAGAGGATAAGGGGCTTCCATGAGGCTTCCAGGCGTGTATCCCGGTGTTGAAATAAAAACTGGCAATGGAGTTTCCGAAAAATTAAAGTTGTTGCGAACTGGAGTGGACCACTTCAGCACCGGTCCATAATGGGAGTTTGAGGAAAGTGTTGCTTGCAAGTCCTTCATCAGCGGGTGCTGAAATTTTGAGGAACCGTAGTCTTCAAATTCTCGAAATAGAAGTCCTTCAGGCCATGTTTCGGGATCCAGTGCTTTACGTTTATGTGAAGGGTCAAGGCCAATTTTGAAGGAGACGAAGGAAAGCGATCCAATAGTTTAGCCCTTCGGTACCAGCTTCACCACGGTTGGATCGATGTCAATATTCAGGTTGGCTTTCATCATCGCACATACTGCTTCGACTGTAACTTCCGGACAAATCTTTGAAATGTAGAGCCAAAACCGATGATCAATTTCACTCTTGCAAATCGGAACCGATACAAGTTCATAAAGTCAAAATAAAACCTCTGATAGGAGTAAAAGGAATTTGTGAAAACAAGGTTTTAAGATCGTTGTAAACTAGCTGTGTAGGTTCTCATAAACCTGACTGAAATATAAACCAAATTGATTTCTAGTGGGTTTCATAAAACTTTGATAAAACTTAATAAAGCTGGATAGTTTTGGAAATGTTACTATGGATGGGTTTGAACCAACGGCTTTACTTCCTATCCGAAGGAAGGAAGACTTGATCAAAGCTTTTCCATCTCAAAAAATACCATCGGCGCTGACTGGAATTGACACCAGACCCACTGATGGGTTAGAGGCAACCATGCTCACTACTACCCCATCGGCGTCGGGCCGCTTAGTTTTCGAGGTTTCGATTATAGTACGAATACACTGAATAATAGGCAAAATCTTGAAGTGGATTTGTTTAAGAAGAATGACTTCGTCAGCGTATCCTTCACAAAACAGGATCGACTGTATGCAACTCCAAGTTTTTTGGAAGTCTCGTCGGCATTGGCAAATATTTCTCCTACAACGTTGCTTTATCAGGAAGCTGTAGCAGTAGGCAACTGCATTGGTCAAGCGTTTCCCGCGTCTTAAACGAACGACGTTAACTATAGGTTCCGAAACTAAAAAATGTGCATGCAAATGAGACCGCAGTTCATTGTCTGTCTAGGGAAATTTTAAGGGGAATACGGGCCATTTGGACACGTTTTGTAAGAAACTTACCGCCGTTGTACCACTGCGATTGGATGCGTATATCCGGGAAGATATCCTACTTGTCTCATCATCTGCTACATTTTGTGCCCGAGCGCAATTCTTTGGCTTTGTTTAGGATTTTGCTGACGTGATTTACTACCAACTGTCAAAATAATAGTTATAAGGAGTGCATCGAATATAAGATATCCACATACATTTGCGTTGTACGCATGTATTAGTGATGGGTTTTTATGCTCTGAACACTGCATGCTGTGCGTTTGATTGTCAGCTTTCTTTTGTTTACTTGTTTGTGCGGTTCAAATTCTGCGTTTTCAAAATGTCGCGTATTGAAAAGGAAGTGAAAATTAAGGTTCTGGACACATGGCTAAGTGAGAAGGGTATTACTATGCGAAAATTGGCGAAGCGGTTTGGAATTCATCATGCGAGTGTTAAAACCATCATTAATAAGTTTGGGGAACACTATTCTTTGGATGAGCTACCAGGAAGAGGCAGAAAACCCGGTTCTTCCAACCCGAAACTGGAGCAGAAAGTGGTATCTCTAATCATGAAGAACAAATCAATGTCAATACGTGATTTGGCCAAAAAAGCAGAAACGAGTGTCGGAATGATCCAGCGTATCAAGAGGCGAAACCACCTGAAGACCTACAAGAAGCAGAAAATCTCGAAACAAAGTGCAGAACAGAAGAAGCGAGCAGCAACAAGGGCCTGGAAATTGTATTCGCGTCTTTTGCAGCGTCCGGATGCATGCGTTTTGATGGACGATGAGACTCCAGAGTCTCCAGAAGAGATTGTTGCCTTTATATAAGAAGCATAGTACACCTCCACTGTTTTGGCCGGCTCACTATGCCAAAACCACTCTCAATTGGCTTGCGGAAAAGAATATAGATTTCGTTGAGAAAATTATCAATCCACCAAATTGCCCTCAGCTTCGACCCATCGAACGTTACTGGGCAATCGTGAAGAGGGTCTTCAAGAAGACTGGTAAGGCAGCTGGGGACATGCAGGAGTTCGAAAAAATTTGGGCTCAAGCGTCCAAAAAATGCGATGCAACACTTTTCCGGAACTTGATGAAGAGCATTCGATCCAAAGTTCGAAAATTCGTGAAGGAATAACTTAAATTTCATCCGGTCTTCATTATGTTCAAGTTTAACCTCGTACAATAAAGGATCAATTTTTTGTATGAATCAAATATCGATTTTCAACATAATTTGAAAGACAGTTTGTGGATAGCTTATTTTCGATACACTCCTTAGTTTGAAAAGTATTTCAGTTTTTTTTTTTCAAAATGATGAAGAGAAGTGTAAATTTAAATTTTCCTAGTTTTCCAATGACAATCATTCTACTAATACGCTCGTTAAAGTTTTGTTAAAAAAAGTGAAAATGAAATATTTGTTTGATTCTTAGAGTAAAACAGATTGTTTCAAAGTTTTACATACGCATACAAATCTAGACACATTTTTTTGCGAAGATAGTACTGAGTTTTAAAAAAAAAAAAACTAACTGAACACACCCATGAAAGAAAAATAAATCCCCCAACAACCACATAAAAAAAATGTTAATGTTTTTTAATCACTCACACCGGCCCCCCCTATGAAATAAGCAACCTTTTTATTTAATTCAACACAGTCAACCTTCATATACTTCCCTAAGGAGCACAACCGAAAATGGGTCACATTTATAGTTCACACCTAATAATTTCAACGCAGGTGACAATTCAAGAATGTTCCGGAATCATAAATCACCTTCCCCTAGTGCAGCCATAGAGGAATAACTCAATTCATTCATCTACGAAGCATTTGCCTATAATGACGTCCGCCGAAAAGATACTCACCTGTCCAATCGTTTCGATCGATGCTCGTGTTTGGCGCTTTTGGTCCTTCATCCTGAAGCATGACCTCATGCGGTACATCAGCATCATCCCGGTTACTGCGATGACCGTGTTTATGTTCACCGATTTGTACCGGTCGTGGGGAAACATTGGTGATCAGAGCCTACTTTGCCGTGCTGTTCTTCAATGCTGTGGTGAGTGTTGGAAGGGATTGTTTTCATTGCAAAATCTAACCTGAAAATTGGTTCTTTAGTTGCGAACTTTGATTCTGGTTCACTACCACGAAAGCTACGAATCATTTTTGGAAAAAATTGCAGATGTTTACAAGGAAATTGAGGTAAGTTTTGTGAATTTTGCGTAACGCGGGTAGAAATGAGACATTCCCAACAGGCATCGCAGGACGAGGCTATTCAGAACACGGTTCGCCTTTACACCAAAAGAGCGCAAATGATGTCAATTTCAAACCTGGGCCTTGGAGTTGTTATCAGTACATTCTTCGTGATCTATCCACTGTTTACCGGAGAGAGGCGCCTTCCTTACGGAATGTACGTACCAGGAGTGAATCAATTCGAGACGCCTTTATATGAAATTATGTATGTGACGCAAGTGGTGCTCACCTTTCCTGGCTGTTGTATGTACGTTCCTTTCACGAGTTTCTTCGCCTCGACGTCGCTGTTTGGACTAATTCAGATTAAAACACTACAACATCGACTGGAGAACTTTCAGCAGTGTGAAAAATCCAGACTGGAACAGCGCTTACTGTTGGAAGCAATTATCCACGATCATCAGCGGGTTATTTCCTACGTTGGGGAATTGAACGGGTTGGTGGCAAACATTTGCTTGGTGGAGTTTCTTTCGTTCGGGATGATGCTCTGCGCTTTGCTATTTCTGTTGCTTGTTGTGAGTATCAATGGAAACGTTACGTCAATGGATTTTGAAAATGTTTCAATACTTCCCACAGATTGAGCACATGGCGCAAATCATTATTGTCGTGTCGTATGTTTTCATGATAATCTCACAGAGTTTCGCCTTCTACTGGCATGCCAACGAAGTGCGCGAGGAGAGCATGGCTATATCCGAGGCTGCTTACGGTGGTCCGTGGGTTGATTTGGATCAGGCGAGCAAGAAAAAGCTTCTGCAAATTATGCTTCGAGCCCAAGTGCCGCTGGAGGTAATCGGATGCTATTTGGTTTATTGTTATTTTTTTTATTTTGTGTGTTTTTTTTTCAGCTCACTGTAGGAAATGTCTATCCCATGACGTTGGAGATGTTCCAATCGTTGTTGAATGCATCCTATTCGTATTTCACACTGTTGAGACGTGTTTATAATTAAAAAGAGAAATTAGACCGTAGCATCTAATCGTTGGCACTTTGACTTTCGTATAGTAAAGAATAATTTAACGTAATAATAAAGAAGTCTGACGGAATGGAATTCACCAAACAACATGAAAAAAAAACCTTCATGTGTTTTGAGTATTTGTGACTGTTTGTTATTCGATTTTTGTGTCAAACAGTATAGGTTAAGGGAACGTCCATTAATTACGTCACGCAAAAATTGATTTTTTTTAACAACACCCCCCCCCCCCCCCCCCTGTTCACGTTTTTTGTATGGACCTTCACATTTTTTTGTATGGATCGTCACGTTTTCTCGAACCCCCCCCTCCCCCTACTGCGTGACATAATTAATGGACCTTCCCTAAGTGGCAATTAAAATTCTTTTCTATACCCAAGAACAAGATGAAAAATTCCTGGACCAAGCCGAAACTCGAACTTTGCCTCCCACATCAGGCTCCCTTAGCTCACCTTAAGCCATCGAATCTGAAGTAACTCAATTTATACTTATTAAGCAGTAATGGTCATTCATAAATAAACCTATTTTTTCCAACAATGTGCATCTATGATTCCAATAACAATTGCAAAACTTCATCTTCCCATACTTTGGCAGTTATTTTTTTCCTTCCATTATTGCAGTTCCCATTCATTTCACATCGTTTCATATATTCCGCTGTGCAACGATAAATAATCCACGTGGATGCTTTTTTTGCTTCCTCCACCAAATTGCAAACCCGCTATTCATTTCATCAACAATGCAAGGCTAAAAATGGAACTTCCATTGATTTTCGATCTTCTATTATTCACTTCAGTGCATTTCAGGAGGGGGTGTTGGCGTTAAAAAATGTTCCGATTGGTGGCATGAGCTCAAGTTTGCCAATTCAATGATATTTGAAACTGTTGGAACTAAATTAAAACTGTTTCAATTGGCAACTATGGTATCATTTTTCGTACATCTGTGGCATGCCAATCTTCGAATCTCGAAGAGGGTTACGGCAAGGTGATGGATTGTCGTGTTTGTTGTTTAACATTGCACTGGAGGGTGTGATTCGAAGAGCACGAATAGACACGAGTGGCACGATCTTCAGGAAGTCTGTCCAACTATTTGGCTTCGCCGACGACGTTGATATCGTTGAACGTAACTTTGAGACGATGGCGGATACGTACATCAGATTTTAGGCTAAAGCTGGTAGGATTGGGCTTGTGATTAATGCGTTGAAAACAAAATACATGAAGGGAAGAGGCTCACGAGGAGACAATTTTAGCCTCATAGCACGAGTTTAGATTGACGGTGATGAAATCGAGGTAGTAGACGAATTCGTGTATCTGGGCTCATTGGTGACAGACGATAACGACACCAGCAGAGAAATACAAAGGCGCATTATGGCTGGCAATCGTGCCTACTTTGGACTCCGAAGGACGCTCAGATCGAACAAAGTTCGCCGAACCACAAAGTTGACCATCTACAAGACATTAATTAGACCGGTAGTTCTCTACGGCCACGAAACATGGACATTGCTAGTGGAGGACCAACGCGCCCTTGGAGTCTTTGAACGGAAGGTACTGCGTACGATCTACGGTGGAGTGCAGATGAAAGTCGGAACGGGGAGGAGGCGAATGAATCACGAATTGCATCAGTTACTGAGAGAATCAACTACGATGGGCTTGGCATGTCGTAAGAATGTCTGACGACAGCCCTGTGAAAATGGTTCTCGAAAACGAACCGAAGGGTACAAGTAGAAGAGGCGCGCAACGAGCAAGGTGGATCGATCAAGTAGAAGGCGACCTGCAGACAGTAGAAGGCGAAGTACAGCCATGGACCGATTACAATGGAAACAACTTCTGTGTACAGCAGAGGCCACGCCGGCCTTAGTCTGATTGGTAAGGTAAGTAAGCAATTGCACTTCATAATATGTAGTTTGTTTTTTTTTTCAAGCAGAACTGTAAAATAACGTTACTTTTCGCAACGCTTTTGGGTGTCGAAATGAATTTCCATATATAGTACAACTTGCTTGCAACAAAAATTTGTACGCAACTCGTTAGAAAGTTTGATTTTTCCAGAAGTTGTGTGTGTGTGTCTTTACAATCAATCTCCCACTGACGGGCAGTGCTTTTATGGAAGAAACTTGTCTGCATTTCTTCGTTGATTTATATGTTATCACGATGTGCAACCATTTTTAGCCCTGGAGATTGAAGGTGCCAGCTCTATTGAAAATCCAACGAACCATTTCAAGAATGCCTGTTTATACACGTACATTCTGAGGTCATCTTCATATACAATAAGCTCCGCATGAAACAATAAGCCCCGCATGGAAATTCTTGATCCTAGCGTGTATATAGTTAAAGTATATTTTTGATAATATAAAACGACCTCACCAATGTTCCTTATCTGATGATGGAAAGCTCGTCCGGATACGGGAGCGGGTCACTAAAAACACAAAAAATGGGAAAAAAAACAATGCAACTCAATAAATATGACTATAGCACACTATGAGAAGGATTCCATTCACAACGTCCTACGCAAAGCACTTGGAAAAACTATAATTTCACCATTTCTTTTAGTTGAGTGAAGGAATATCTTTTAATTTTATTTCCGCGAAAACGACGCAGCAAAGGCAAAACACGTCATTTTCAAAGCACGGCTTGCTGTGATAAAACAATAAACAAAACAAAAAACCCAACATTACCAAACAAAAAATAAATTCATAATATTTTTTTAAAATACTTTTCAATGCCAACATATGATTTTCCATCAAATTTCTAATCGAAATATGCCTGTCAATGATCTCCCTAAAGGTGACCGTTTTCGAGATATTTTGAATTTAATTTCATGAGTGGCTAAAAATTTAAGGAATTCGTCCTTTTCATAAGTTATTTGATATGTTCCATTACCAAAACTATGTTGGTTTCAACCATATTTCAACAACTTTTTCTTTGACTTTCACACGATTGAACTCATAATTTGAAAGTTGTTGGAGATTGCTATTGATCCCACGACGGTTTGGTCGATTCGATGAGTAAACCCAGCTTTTGGTAAACCTAAATAGTTGTTTTGATGTGACTTTCAGTTATATGTATACAATAGTGTGAATAACGAACTTCCATGTCAAACAAATAATTGACCAGAATCTAGTATTTCTTAGGTATAAAGTAGGTCGAAGTTAAAAGACTTGTTTGCTTAGTTCTCTACCACAAAAACAATTTTCCAAAAACGTTTTCTGATTCTCAGAGTTAGAATTGCCGTCTTAAATGTATTACTTTTTACAGAGATTTGGCCTTCTTTCAGACATGAGCTATCCTTTACAATTATAATTTTATCAGCCGATCGTTGGCTCTACAAAAACATGCACTTTCAAACGTGCTTATTTATTTTGTTGTTATCACTTTCTTCACTTCACTGAATCACTGTTACACACATATTTCTCCTTCTTCTTAAAATAAGTTTTTGAGGTGTGTTGTTAATGTTTGTGTGGGTGTTTTTATACTTCATTCGATATTGATTCCGTGTTTCTCGTGAAGTAAATTATTCCGGAGAATGTTTAGCGGATTCTTATATGCTTAAGTATTATTCTTTCTGTATAGTCTCTTCGTTTTGGAATCAATGCTAATTCACCTTTGATAGCACTCAACAATTAACAAATATATTCAATAATTAAGCTTTTCAACTAAGATTTTTACCATTACCCTTAATCTATCTCTTCCTCTGTTTCCTCGTGCGCTGTACATTCAGCTTGGAATGGTCAACTTCACCGTTACCGTGTTTGCTGGATCTGACGTCCCTTGTGGTGCCATGTTTTTGTGTAGTGATGCAATCAGGAGTGCAAATCCTCTGACAAATTATCTTTCACCACCTTATATTCTTAGACATTCTTCTCTTTTCAGAGAGCGAGTAATGGCGCTATAACCATAAGCCATATGTGGCTAGGGCTAAAGTTAGTGCTTAGGTCCCAACCGTTTGGAGAGAAATGGAGCATCACTTAAGCTTCTTAGACTAGATGCTCCCAACGACCATTTTAAATAAATTTTTGTTCTGTACACCTAACAGGGCATTCTGTTTTACTATTCTCTCCGACTATTCATTTCCATTTTCCGAGGATATCTACTGAAGGCTACGTGAGTTTGCCGTGTCGTCTTAATGTGGATATCATATCCTCCCTATCTCCAACGGTTGCATGGACGTGGCCAGGTGAGCGATCGAGGAGTGTCTTCGTGGAGATTATTGCGTGAGGAAACGTATCAGTAACTGGATACGTTTCATGGTGACATGCAATGTCTCCAACGAATTATTCCTCATCGTAGCTCCATCCACGAGGTGTGCAAACGTCAATACTAATGCTAACAATACTAATACTACTAATGTAACAAATGAAAGAGAGCGAGACCAGAGAGAATCTTTCAATGTTAGATTCACCCTAATGAAAAAACAACCTAGAAATATAAACATTATTATACAAACATTTAATGCTAATACAGGGAAATAAGAGGGACCACCAAGGCACCTGATTGAAGCATGGGGAAAGTGGGAATGTCAACTCCCCATTGCTAACAGTTTGTGAATAGAGGGCGGGCTCTTCTCCCCACCCATTGTGGCATCTTCATGTTAGATAGCTCCCTCTTTTGGGTCCTCCCTTAGCTCAGTCGGTAAAGGCGCAGCTATAAAGCAACACCATGCTGGAGGTGGCTGGGTTCGATTCCCGGTCTGGTCTAGGCATTTTTCGTAAAGGAAAATTTGTCGACTCCCTGGGCATAGGGTATGATTGTACTTGCCACACAATCATACTAATGCAAAAATGTTACCTGGCATCGAAAGCCCTCATTTAACAACTGTGGAAGTACGTTTAGAACACTAAGTTGAGAGCAAGCAATAAGCTAATTGTGAAAGCAATAAGCTTGAAATGCTTAAGAATAAGCTCCCTCTTTTGACCAGTTGTTCTATCTTGTTTTTAGAAGGAGATTCTTCTTATCTCTGTGGATACGTATAAGTGATATTGCCTATCGATCCACCCGACCCGCTTTTGACCCTTTATGCAAAGGCATGAAGCGAATAATCAGTGGATATTAAAGCTTGATTAAGTCTAACAGAGAGGAGAGCTTATTGCTGGCAGACTAAGCTTCCGTGCTACAATGGGTGGTAGCCTATATCATACATCATACATTGTATTTCGCCTTCTTCTAGAGATTATTGATTTCTGTTTTTGTCAAATTATGTTATGGTTTTACATTAAATTGTCTACTAATTCTATTAAACATAAACTATTAATACACTGTTACACTGTTCCGGTATGTCTAGCTTATAGTTAGCTGGACATACCGGAATAGTGTAAGCGTGTAAAAATAGGTGATGTTTAATAGAATTACTAGGCGTTTTAATGTCAAACCAGAACATAATATGACAAAAACCGAAATCATTAATCCCTTGAAGAAGGCGAAACACCATGCGCTGAAACGTCGGAAAATAGAAACAGTATCTGTTTCCATAGCTCCAAAGACTGTAAGCCTAATATATCATCTCATCATTACAAAGACACAGTCGATAATCGGTTATAAATTCAATGATCAAATTTATCATACATTATTGTTTTACATTCCCTAACAGTCCTTCAACTTTCTTAAACGTTTTAAGGATATCGGCCACCAGCTGGTCGATCATATCAACACAATCATCATAGCCAACACCACCTACAATGTTACCAACATTCAAACCAAACGGCCCTTTTCAGAGCCACTAAATCTTCTCTAAATTGTGGATAATTCAACTTTTCAACATTCTTACTAATGATAATCCAACATATTGCACATATCAATTTCACAAACGGTTAAACAATGAGTTTGGGCTCCTCACCCCCTAAACACACCAGTGTACGACTCTGCTGTTGCTGCCAACAGTCAACCCAGACGTTATTGTTCTTCTCGATGAGGCAATAGTTCGATGGACAGACAATACACTGCTGCAGCTGTAGACCATGGGTACTACGACTGGATGGACGATGTTTATCGCTACGATCGTGATTATTTTCCTTAAGCTATGGATGCTGGGTCAACAATAGACGTACAATGATCAGCTGGCGGGCTTTCGCACTGACCAACCGATCGTTGATTCTCTCGGGTGAGTGACGTCACTGTTATCGATCATCAGAGCACGGTGGATGGATGGATAGCTCTGATGAACGATATCAAAATCAGTACACACTACCGCCACGGCGTGATCGGTTGCCTTTAAAATT
>JAHHFK020001308.1:0-252821 GCA_024533555.2 Aedes koreicus | reverse complement strand
TCGAAAATTTTGAGAAGCTCCTTGAGTTGAATACTCAAACCCGCTTCATGACCTTGTACCATTTGTACATAACACAGGATGTCGGCCCTTCGCCCAACTTTCCCAATCGTGTTTGCTTCTCCGATTTCGACAATTCGGTTCATTTTGATTTATCCATGAAGCAGGAGCTTCATGGAATCCCAGAGCATCATAGTCCTATGATTGCTCCGGTAATATTTGCTGCAAAAACCATTAATTGTATAGATATAAGTGCTTAGATAATTTAGAATTTAAATTGAATGTGTTATGTAAACCTTACATTAAATTCCCACCCTCTTTCCCATCCGTAATTTGTAATTCCTATTAACCTCGGGTAGAAAATGCGTTGAGATCTTTTCAGCCTTACAAATCTGCAGGAATGGACGGGATATTTCCAGCATTACTTCAAAACGGCGAAGCAGTGTTGATCTCGCCATTAATTGAGATTTTTAAGGCAAGTTTAAGACTCAACCATATTCCAACTTCATGGACACAAGTAAAAGTTATCTTCATACCTAAAGTAGGAAAGCGAGACAAGGCGCATGCTAAATCATACAGACCCATTAGTCTTTCATCAGTCCTATTGAAGACTATGGAAAAAGTGTTGAATGATTATATCAATTCAAATTACATGAACAAGCATCCACTATCTGAGTTCCAGTTTGCTTACCAGTCTGGTAAGTCAACAGTTACGGCACTGCATAGTGTGGTTTCAAAGGTAGAAAAAGCTCTATCGGTAAAAGAAATAGCACTTTGTTCTTTCTTAGATATTGAAGGAGCTTTCGACAACGCTTCCTATTCGTCTATGGCTCGTGCCATGAAGAAAAGGAACTTTGACATGAACATAATTAACTGGTTTCATACCATGCTAGCAAAAAGAGAAATCACTTCAAAGCTGGGAAGTACGTCTATTACAGTACGGGCAACAAAAGGTTGTCCCCAAGGAGGAGTCCTCTCACCACTAATGTGGTCCTTAGTTGTAGACGATCTTCTAAGAAGCTTAGAGCAAAAAGGTTTCGAGGTTGTAGGTTTTGCAGACGATATAGTCATTATAGTGAGGGGAAAATTTGACAACATCATTTCAGAAAGAATGCAATGGGCCCTAAAATTTACCCAGTCTTGGTGTATCAAGGAGGGCCTTAGCATAAATCCATCAAAAGTAGTAATTGTACCTTTCACTAGGAAAAGGAAGTTTAGTCTAAAAGCGTTTCAGCTAGGAGGATTGAAGATTCATCTTAGTGAACAGGTTAAATACTTAGGAGTGATACTGGATGCCAAACTGAACTGGAATGCTCATCTTGAGTGTGTGATCGGTAAGGCAACCAGTGCTTTCTGGATATGCTCAAAAACATTTGGCAGAAAATGAGGTCTAAGACCAAAAATGATAATGTGGATTTATACATCCATAATACGTCCAAAAGTAACGTATGCTTCTCTTGTGTGGTGGCCAAAAACAAAAGAGGCTACTGCACAGAAAAAGCTGTCAAAACATCAACGGCTAGTATCCATTGCTATAACGAGAGCGATGCGCAGCACTCCATCAAATGCGTTGAATGCAATTCTAAATCTGCTGCCTTTGCACGAATACGTGCAACTAGAAGCGGAAAAGAGTATGCTTAGACTTAAACGGCTGAAAACTTTCCTTTCTGGTGACTTAGTCGGTCACCTGAGCATTTCACAAAGCTTTCAAAATGGGCCAGTGATGTATATGAATGGAGACTGGATGAAACCTGTCGAAAACCATGACATCCCTTACAACATATGTGAAACGTCACGTATAGATTGGGAAGTCGGAGGTCCCACTGTTCGCCATGGCTCCATAAAATTCTTCACAGATGGCTCAAAAATTGGAACAAAAACGGGAGCAGGAATCTTCGGCCCTGGGGTAGAAATCTCAGTGGCGATGGGAAACTATCCAACGGTTTTCCAAGCGGAGATCTTTGCTATAATAAAATTTGTTAACGTTTGTCTGAAGAGGAGATATAGACATGCAAATATTTGTATTTTTACAGACAGCCAAGCGGCACTCAAAGCGTTAAGTAATTATAAATGCACATCCAAACTTGTCTGGGAATGCATTCTTTCATTGCGAAAGGTGTGCCAAGAGAACTCGGTAAATTTATTCTGGGTTCCGGGACACTGTGGCATTGAAGGCAATGAAAGGGCAGACGAGCTTGCTAAACAAGGTTCAAATGCACAGTTTATTGGCCCAGAACCATTCTGCGGTATATCATACTGTGCCATAAAAATGGAATTAAAATCTTGGGAAGTGCAAAGGGTGATGACCAATTGGTTGGTCACCACAAAGTGTGTTCAAGCGAAAAGGTTTATAATTCCAAATGTTACAATCAGTAAAAAGCTTCTGGAGCTCAATAAGAGAGTTCTTTGTACCTATACTGGCCTAGTAACCGGACATTGCCCGAGTAGATATCATTTGAAAAACATTGGCCAGGTTCAGAATGATATCTGTCGTTTCTGTAACATGGAACGTGAAACCTCGGAACATCTGCTTTGCAGTTATGATGCTTTGTACAAGAGCAGACTTAAATTTCTGTACAGTGGCTATATGCAACCTAAAGAAATTTGGACTGCAAATCCTGGAAAGGTGGTGGGTTTTATAAACTCAATTTTGCCTGACTGGGAGACGCGTCTTGGGCTGGTCACTTGACAAATGGTGATCTAGCTTTAAGATGCGAATTAGAATAGTAAACAGGGGTATATCACAAAAGTTCAACTCAGTGGGACGCAGTGGTTCTACGCCCCAACAAAAAAAAAAAAAAAAAAAAAAAAACCCGCGACGCCCCCGAGAAATCGGGTTTTTTCCCCTAACTTTAGTTTTAAGATAAATGATGGGGAAAAATATGAAAATTTGGCTCTATAAAGTTGATTCGATTGAGCCTGCACAAATAAATGATTAATAAAAAAAAAAAAAATTATTAAGCGCTAGACGGATGATTTTCTTAACTGAAACATTTCTAATTTGCCTGCCACGGCCAGCAACTAATCCGCTATGTACAACTAGGAACTACAACGAACTCAACCACATGGTCGGTCTGAAGTGTCGCAGTTCGGTTCGAATTATCCGTTCTAGAATTTCGTTCATTTGTTGTTCAACGTTTTTTGTCATTTACTCCGGGACGCAGCGTTTAATGAATGCTATGTTCAGCCGGGGCGCGATAATTGAAATTAATTTGAAACAGCACAAGAGAAAATTTTAACCAAACAAACTCTTTAGTTGGTAAACTGATTTGGTCGTTCTGAAAAGGACGCATTTTGTCGACGGGGGAGAAACATGGTTCGCGATTGAACATGAGTTTTCTTGGTTCAGCTCCTCGTCGTTGCGGGTGGCCATCTGCAGGTGACGTGGGATAGTTGATTCTTGTCTCGTTGTCACGGGCGGCTTTCTCCCGCCAACTCGTAGGCTTCAGCAGCCATGTTTCTCGCAGCGAGGATGACGGGAGCATCGGCAACAATAGGCAACTGCACCAACGCCTCTCTGGGCAACGACTGCTCGCCACTGCTGCTGCCGGCTACGATCCAACTGCATATCCTACTCTGCACAGCTCCACGACCACAGAAAAACTAATTCAAAATGCGGAGGTGTACCCGTTATATAACATTCATGGCTGCCTAGGAGACGTTCGTTACTTAATTATGAAATCTGTGCTAGGAAAGTAATGTGTATTTGGTAAATTACTCTGAAAAATTGATATTATAAGACATCACCTTATATTTGCGTTAATTGCAACAGTTGAATATTATAAATCAATAGATTTAAATACTGAAATCGAAGCGTAGAAAATGTCCCGATCGATTGGTGCAAACATTTTGTAATTCGATCGTGAAACGACTTTGTTATTATCGTTCAAAACCTATATATTTTTCGTGGCGCTCCAAATTTTCTTAATTTGAACGTGTACCCCAGTATTGAAAACATAGACGTAGTGCTACGTCAAAATAGAATAGGACAGCTAAAACACGTGCGCGTAAGCTGTACACACAAATGTGGACGAAACCACACTGCTGCATCATGGACGATGAAACACACGTAAAAGCGGACTTTAAACAAATTCCCGGCAACCAGTATGTGACTGCGAAAGACAATTTCGATGTTACAGAGTCTCTCGGGAAACAGCAAGGGAAACAGCAAGGGTTCCCCAAGAAATTCATGATTTGGCAGGGGATTTGTTCGTGTGGTAAACGGAGCAAGCCTTTCGTGACAACTTCAACTGTAAATGGTCAAGTATACATGAATAAATGCCTGAAAAAACGACTGCTTCCGTTTCTCAAAACACACATTAATTTTTTGGCCGGTCCTAGTCTCTTGTCACTACTCCAAGGATGTTCTGGAGTGGTACAAGACGAATGGTGTCAATTTCGTTCCGAAGGAGCTTAATCCCCCAAACTCTCCAGAGTTGCGGCCAATTGAAAAATATTGGGCTATAATGAAGCACGAACCTTGTAAGCATCCTAAAGCTGTCACTACAGAACAGGAAATGTTGAAGTTATGGTTGAAAGCCGAACAAAATTTCGGTTCAAGCGATGTACAAAATCTCATGCGTGGTATTAAGAAGAAAGTTCGGGCTTTTGGATTTTGTAAAGAAATACAGTGAAATAAAAATACCCAAACCAAGATTATACATTGCATTTTATTCCCTGAATATTTCATGACAATCGGTTGAGAGACTTGTTTTTGAGGACAAGTTTAAAGTGATGCAATTTAACTGTGGACACCCTTTAGATTTCTAATGAAAATGTATAACTCTTTTTGTTTGCATTTTTTTACTGAATCAAGAGAAGTCGACCAATTTTTCATCCAGGTCCTTTGCCTATAAACGAGTTGGTAGATTTTGAGCCTTCCTTATTCATCGGTCTTTGTTACGGACACGTAGAAATACTTTATCAAAAAACAATCAAAACCAGGTTGTTGCACTGAAGAAAGAATCTCTATGGGAAAGCTTAACGTCAGTGATTCATGAACCAACAAATAAGACTGGGATTTTCAGCTCTGCACCCGAAGCTATTAACTGCTATCAATTGAATGTTGGGATTTCTGACCAGACACCACTTACGTTCTGCTTCAACGACGTCATTCGTTCTAATCATAGCTATTTCCTAAGAAGACCCGAATAATCCCAGTGCACGGTGGTCTAGCTTGTTAATCGAGGAAGACAGAAATTCTTGTCTTTGTTTTGTTCAAGACGTTTGGTGTAATCGATGAGGTAGAACATTATCCCCTATCGCTTATAATGAAATTAAAGTGTTATTATATTGAACATTATGATATTTTGGCTTGAATATGGTAAAATACATTAAGATTATCTTGTTGAAAAGGTTTCATTACGTCTTGCAAGGAAGCTCTACAATTCATAAAAAGTAAAAATAACTGATGCGTATTGCAATGTTGTCAAATGAAAAATTCGTGTTTAATGTTTGTTTTTTGTTATCGAAAAGAGAAAATATAAATGAAAACAAACTTCAACGGACGAACGAAAACTAAAATAAGTATCACCAGGACTTTTGTCCGCCCACACAAACATCCCGAACCGTTGTCAAATGTTCAAGAAGCAATCAAAATGTCTCATCCATTTCTTTGGATCGTTCATTCTCAGCAATCGAAAAGCGACGGAACCCTCGGCGCTGCTATTCAGTCTTGATCCTGACACACAGACCGTTTCGTCAAATCCAGCCCCGTAAACTTGACTGTGCGCCTTTTACGCATTTCCCAGCCCGTCAGCTGTTGTAGGGCCGTCCAGTCCGGCACAAGAAAGGGAGCAGCACGCGTGAGGCCGAAAACCGTTGGCCGAAGCAGTCGCTTGTTCGCTCGCACATGTCTCTTGTCGTCATCGACGTCGCCGCCGCCTTCGCCACACCACCACCGCACGATCGGCGTAGTCGCAGTCTCGCACCGTTGTTGCTGCCGGAGGTTAGAGGAGTGGTGGAAGCTATAAAGCTAATAAGTCGTTCGCGTCACCCGATTAGTAGAAGCTTAGTGCCGTACTAGTGAGGTGGAAGAAAGTGAGTTTGGATCCCGTAGAAGTGCGTGTCGTGTCCGTTGATTCTGATTCTGGTTCGAACTGAAAGCGAAGGTGAGTGGAAGCAAATCGAGCAAATGAGTAAATCTGATGAATCAGAGAGGCGAAAACTACCGAGGAAAATTGGCAAATTGAGGACGTTAAAAAAGCATGGCTTGCCCTGATGTAGCTAGTAAAAACAAGTTGAGGAAAATGTCGAAACAGAAGTAAAAAAAAATGTAGTGCACTAATAAAGCGATTTGTGGTCAATGTGGTTTATTTAGTGGAATGTGCAATTTAAGTGCCATGTATGGTTTCACACGACCGGTCATAGACGACCAACGAGTGTACATGATCGCAATTGCATCGTCGAGCGCCGGTCTGAGCCAGACCAGAAGTGATCATTAGCTTGGTGGACTCCCCCGGTCGTTGAAGATCGTTTTTCTGTTGTTGGCAGTTGTAGTTAGGCCAGGTGAGGGTATGGATTTAAAAACCTCCGCAACGCAGCGATGGAAACATGCCGGTGTGGTGTCCCAATGATATAATGAAGCTTAATGGATTTCATAATTTTAATGCCACCCAATGGGAGAAACTGCAGACGGCAAATGACGACGGGCGGTAATGGAAACATTGTAGGTCGTTTTGCGATTTTGTACATCGGGTGGGTGAACGAGGAACAGTCAAGCATGTGTTGTGCCTACCCTTATGCAACTACCCCCTGCCTGTCGGCTGACCGATCGATCAGTCATAGGTGTCGGTGCTCGAATCTGTCATGCTAAATATTGGAAACTAGCGGTTCGACGGGTGCGTGACCGCTCCGACCGTCCAATTGCGAGTGAATTCTCGGTAAACTGGAACGGTGCCAAGAGGTGTAACAGTTTTGAAGGTTTCAAACAAGTTAGTGCGGTTAGCGGTGGAGTTTTTAATGTTCTCAGAAAACTGGAGCTGCAGCAATCTGAAAATAGATTAGAATGAGGCAACTGCACCTTGGAAGTGAGCAGTGTGTTGAAATATTAATTTAACTGATATATGTGCACCAAGATGTTGAGTGACAGGGAACACAATCTAGCAATTCCGATGATTGGGAGCAGTGATGAGCCATGCTCCTAACAAATGATGTTTTGATTGCATGAACAAAGGGCATTTTTTTTATTTTGCCTTAAAAGCTCAATTTTAAGACTCCTTTAAAACTATGAGAATAAGTTTGACCACTAACCAGGTATTATCATTCTGTGTCTCTTTTGGCACTTCAATTTTTCGTTCTAGATACAACTTTACAGTTAATAATTATTGAATTAGTTAATAATTGAGGGCTGTCGATACCTGTTAACAAAATTCTACTTCTTATTTTGACAATTTGTTCGTACCAAGAGTTTCTGAAAATAATTCTACAAATCCCTTTATTAATATAAGAAATTCAATTTCTAAGAACCAATGTACGTTTCAATTGTCGGGATCATTATCACTGTAATGAACTTATTTTTGTTTGCGTGATCTTCAATGTTTCATTTTATGAAAAAGTAGGGGAGGATGGTACAAAACGCACCGTTTAATCAACATCGTGAATTACTAGGGAATGGAAGCTGGAATTTAGGAAGAAGTTATTGACTATGGTGCATTACGATGTTTCCGTTGTACATCAAATGTGATTTAAATTCAAAACGACGATTTTTCATGATTTTTAAAACCTTTTCCAATTTGATCCCAAGACGGCACCGGGGTAAAACGTCCGTTTCACTGCTCAATATGCACCTAACAATTGGGGTAAAACGCACCAAAACACTGGAATGTGATGCACCACAATGTTGGGATAACATGCTTCGCTTGTAAAAGGTAAAAACACGGCTATAAAAAGTTACTCATTAGAGTTTTAAAGTGAGGAGGTTGCAACATATCGTCCCATCCTTTTAGCTCTATTTGGTAGTCAAGCAGCCAATAGAGGAATCCAACTTGAAAAAGGAAGAAGACACAGAGTAGTGATAAATCTGACAACTCTCATGATAAAGTATAGGACAAAAATTTTAAAATGCTTCTAAACAATTCAAATGAAATTTTAATTAAAAGCGGTTTATAGTATGATGTAAGAAAAATCCAAAACTGCACAATAGGGGCATTATTTTAATTTTATTTTTATTTTGCTGAAAATGTCTTTATTGAGTAGTTTTGGATTTTTCTTACATCATACAACAAACTGCTTTTAATTAGAATTTCATTTGAACTTTCTAGAAGCATTTTAAAATTTTCGTCCTATACTTTAACAAGGGAGCTGTCAGATTTATCACCACTCGGTGTCTTCTTCTTTTTTCAACCTGAATTTGTCCATAAAGATAGCTTAACGTTGCGATATGTTGCCAACTCCTCATTATATACACGTTATGCATCCAACGGAGCAGTTAAACGTGGGAAGCAAACGTTGGGTAAATTATGTTTGGGTTCAAATTACGCGTGATAATGTTTGCATCAATGAGCAATGTCAAAATTTAAAAAGAATCTCAAAAATCTCGGTTTCGATTTTTTGTTTTTGTTTATTCAAACGGGGGATGTTTCGGAGAGTCATGAACTTTGTTAATCATCGAGCGAGTTTCTACTTGCTGCAATTACGGCTGCAACACGCATCCGGAACGCACTGCAGGTCCTAATCATGTAGCCTGGATCCATTTCTCTTCAGGTACGGGACAATATTTGTCTGAGGTTTGCTGTACACGGGTGGCGTTTAGAACAGGCCTTGGCCTTCATGACCCGCCATACTGAGGAATCGAGCGGATTAAGATCGGGGATGGATAGCGGTCACATATCCTTCACCAAAAAACGGCAGATGTTCCTGCAACCACTACTGAGTTCGAAGTGTGGCACGGAGCAACAACTTGTTGAAATACAACATTTGGCTTCGGGCCACAGTGGGCATAATCGAAGCTGTAATCGGACTTATTTCAAATCCGCTGGTATTTGTACATGAACTGATGTTTTTCTATAGGAAAAAAACGCCAATAAATCGATTGCCACTAATTTCATCCTGTGCAGAGCATTGGAAGTGGCTCATTTTGCCCCATTTCACCCTAATTCGGTGTGTTCGTTCAGTTTTTACTCCGATAACTACAATTGCCGCTGTAGTTTTCGCTTGAAAAGGGACATATCTTATGTGAAAAACTCTGAGGAATCGAATGGTGCCAGTTTCATGCTGTGCAGAGGTCGAAAAATAGTTTATTTCGCCCCATTTTACCCTAAACATGTGTTTTTCATCAGTTTTCACTACGATAACTACAATTGCCGCTATATTTTTAGCTTGAAAAGGAACATATCTTACGTAGAAAACACTGCAGTGCACTGGGAAATCAAATGGTGCCAGCTTAGCATGTTAATAGTTTTCAACTAAGATAGATATTAAAACACATAATTAGGCCCTTTCGGGCCTGTACGTAAAAGTGTATTGTTTGAATTTAACAATCACTGGCATCACTGGTCTTGGACTTAGAGTCTGTGACATCTTCGGATCTATCGCTCGACTCGGATTCAGTACTGTCATCACTGGTTCCGGACTCAGAGTCTGTGGCATCTTCGGGTTCATCGGTGTCGCTGTCCGCGTTCTGCATTCCTGTATTTTCGGCAAAATAAAATTTCATTTTTCGCATAAATCCTTCACTTTCTTGAGATGCATGCTTGACATTTCGGCGTTTTGATGTTGCTTCCATGTGAGCCATTTTCGGATCAGACCACGCTAACGACATGTGTATAATGTCCGTCAAATTGTCCTCGGGTGAAGTTTTCCGCGAAAGCTGTAGCCGGGCATGCTTATAGCGTTTATGACAACGTTCTCCTGATTGCTCGTCAATGAAGCTAAGTGGGTACGGCTGGAATTGAAACCAATACATTAGATATTTGTGTTGCTTTTGTTATATAAAATGTTTTCAGTTTTAGTTTGTATACTTACTAATCGCTCAATCAATTCCGGCATATGACTATACTTGTGAAGAGATGGAGGAAGACGTGTCACAAACTCAAATTCTTTAGTCACAAGATTCTTTATGTCGTTGTAGAGATCTTTAACCTTTTGTGCATCTAAAATGTTCGACGACAGTGCCAAACAGCTAATCAGTCGAATTTTCTCCACAAATTCTTTGTCGATTTCCAGGATCTGAGCAAAAGTGTATGGATCACTCAAGAGACGACGAGCCATGTTTCCATTGTTACTACTGCCGCTGCCTCCAATCTTTGGACGGTTAATGTTCATTTTAAATGCTCCTTCTAACGTATCAGAGATTTCGCGGACTTTTCCTCTCACAAGTGGATTCGACTGAGCAAGGTATTTGTCTCCCTGTTTACCGACCTTTTTCTGTGCCGCAACGCGAATCAGCCACTCTACAACATTCAGCCGTGAATGGAAGAAGGAAGGCCCAACTTGCAGATCAGCACCAGGAACACACAAAGGACAGACGTGTGTGTTTCGGTTGTCCACGATAGCATTGGCCGCTTTTCCATCGACCATGGCATAGAATGCACTAACTTTAACGCGGACTTTTCCGTTCTGCTAATTCATGAAACAAAAAAAAATGTGGTTAATGAAATGTTCTTAAATATTTCGTGTAGACATATATACCAATGAATCGATAACGATAGGTCGACTGTTTATCTCCTCAACCTCACTATAGAGTGCTCTATATGTCATCTTCGTGCGTTCTTCAGTTTTTTTCGCCCTGGTCATCGATCTTGCATGACAAAAGGTGTCCGACTGTGGATTCGGATTGATCCACAGCTTTTGGTCATTTCCAGCTACCAACATCAACGGCATAGCATGCTCCGAAAGCAGCGAATCATCCTGCTTCAGGATTGAGTTCTGGTTGTAGTGCGAGAACCCAGTAGCAGAGTCTACTCCGGCGGAAATATACAGTATGCAGTCGACTATTTCCCCATCCGAAGTAGCCGTCAATGCAGACATCCGTTCTGCCACTTCATCCAACTCCAATATTCTAGTAGTATCACTGCGTACCATGTCACGTAAAGCAACCTTGACTGATAAAGCTCCATCAACTTTCGTTGGACGTGAAATCTTCGGAATTATTGTTGTTCGATGATCCATGATATTTTTCCAAGTGGACAACAACTTTACTCCATGCATTTGTTTCGCAAACTTTTGTACAGCTATGTACTTCCGTTTGCTCAAACCGACACGTGTTTTTAGAAGCAAAGATTTTTCAACGGAAGCGTTCAGTTCCGGTTTTCCGGTGACTCGCAAAATCTGCTTAGCGTAATTCTCACCAGAAGTTCTCAGGCCACGCAGAATATTGGCCATATTCGTCAGCAAACCACGGTGCGCCAGTTTCTCTGCGGAACGCAGTAGTTTTTCAATAGGTTCGTTTTTTTGCCAGCCGTTTGCTGTATTTATCTTTGGTACTTTCAGACAGATCTTCAAAACATCGACGTTTTGGACCACGAATGCCAGGCTTTTGAGGAGTTGTTAGGTCATCAGATGACTTCGTAGATCGCTGATCAATTGACGTCTATAAAAATGTTATGTGATGATTATGTTTCTGTCAAGATCGGGTAGGTGTACGAGTCATGGCAAGTGTACCACTTCGCACCATTACGCAATGGCGCTAGTAATGGCCATACTCTAGTTAATTTCCATAGGCCAAATAACTGGTACACTTTTAAGTATTGCCATAACTGGTACACCTACCCTATATACGTATGTTTCCACTCAGAACCCTTACCTCGAATGTTTGATTTAGCCAGTCGTTGTTTCTCTCATAAAAACGTTCCTTTCCATGCGCATTTACCCAGCGTCGAGTAAACTGTTTCACCCAATTCGTCACATCTTTAGACACAGTTGACTCACAGCCTACACCTCTCGCTATCAGAAGCTGCACTACTCGCTGCTTCTTGCGATTAGAGTTTAAGTAAATTTTCACAATCTCACTATTCAACATTTTGAAAAGAAAAATTTTGCTGCACATTCGAACTTCAATTTGAGTCAAATGACAGTTGTTTATGAAAATTCACTTGGAGAACAAAGAAAATAGGTTACTTTGATATGATTTTCATCCGCAACATCCGCAACTGCTGCTGAAGATGTAACTTCAACTGAATCTGTTTATGTTTTGTAAATTGCACTATAAAATTATCGATGTATATTTGCAAATGTATAATCAAAAAATATGTAGACCTCTTTAACTGTGAAATTAAACTGGTTGAAAATTAAACCTACTAGATGGCACAGCATGAAACTGGTAACAAAAATAAAAATAGTGGCAGTAGTAGTTATCGGAGTAAACACTGAAAAACACATGTTTAGGGTAAAATGGGGCGAAATAGACCATTTCTCGACCCCGGCACAGCATGAAACTGGCACCATTCGATTCCTCAGAGTTTTTCACATAAGATATGTCCCTTTTCAAGCAAAAACAACAGCGGCAATCCTAGTTATCGGAGTAAAAAATGAAAAAAACACACTTTTAGGGTAAAATGGGGCGAAATAAACTATTTCTCGACCTCTGCACAGCATGAAACTGGCACCATTCGATTCCTGAGAGTTTTTCACATAAGATATGTCCCTTTTCAAGCGAAAACTACAGCGGCAATTGTAGTTATCGGAGTAAAAACTGAACGAACACACCGAATTAGGGTGAAATGGGGCAAAATGAGCCACTTCCAATGCTCTGCACAGGATGAAATTAGTGGCAATCGATTTATTGGCGTTTTTTCCTATAGAAAAACATCAGTTCATGTACAAATACCAGCGGATTTGAAATAAGTCCGATTACAGCTTCGATTATGCCCACTGTGCTGGAATGTCACCTGGTTATATCCAAAAATCAAAACAGCGTTTGGACTGAAGTCGTAAGTCAATTAATCATGAATTGGCAAACCATGGGTGGTCAATATACCAATGCTCATGAGCTCATTTGATGTTCATGATTCATCATCATACATTTGTTGCCATTGTTTATCGTGGACACCAACCTGCTTCTAAGACCCTATAAAAAATCATCATGCATATCAATCACAACGTCGCTTACCTAAGCAAACTACAGGCCTGTTTTTGCCCAAAGTACGTTGCATCAAAATATCTAAATGCAAATGTTGAACAATTCGCCATTCGCCAGAGTTTCGTTCATTGCAATATCTAATAAATGTGGTAATGAATGAAAATCATCCCACACGGCAGCAACAATATAATTGAAAGTAACAACACAACTTTCTATACTCATCGTGCTTGTAAACTGTAAACCTTCATCATGTGCGATGATTCAATTCCTGACTTCATTTGCACACAAACAACTAGTGTTCTTACACCACCCCCGAAACATGTTACATCAGCATTCACTTCATTCCAGAGAATATATATTGCCCTCTCCTTCCAATCACGAAGCCGGAAGTATACGGCACACACGCTACATTTCCTTCGACAGCAAACAGCTTCTTGAATTAAACTTCCCTCCGTTCGCTTCGCAACCAATCCGTTTACAAGGTAAGAAGAAGAAGAAGTCATCCCATATGCTATGCGTATTACAAATCCTTTGCCAGCTTCATACTCTTCGTCTTCTTGTTGACACCAACGACGACGACGACGACGACGATGTGATTTGTGTGGATCCGTTTCCGCATCCAATTCGCACCCCTGCTGCGAGTAGTTATAGTCGGAAATAAGACTCTGCCATCGAGAGGGTCCTGCTGCCGATGGAGTGAAGAAAGGATAGTGTTTCTCTGGTACTACTTGCCGGCGCCTTGGAATTCGGCGTGTCGGGACATATGTAATGTTTCTGGATGGAATACTAGGGTAGAAGGTGTAGTTTTGGGAAGGAGTTAATATTCATAAAAAAAATCCACGCGACCCACAATTCTTGCTTTTTGAGAGTTTTAATTCAAGCGTTCTTTGTATCTATCAGTCATCAGATGTTTTCGATATCAATTTTCTCCCCTATGCATTGATAATAACACTCCGCTGTTTGTATTTTTTGGATGTGTGGCGGCATATAGGGCATGAGCGCAGAAATTGTGTACAGCTTTTAATTGTAATTGACTTAACGAGCTGTTTGTTCCCATGATGCAATTCCTCGCCTAGGGAACAGGATTTCCCTAGATCCTGCTGGGGTTCGGTCGTATGGAAAACTGAGCACTTCGCTTGCCTGTTTGGTCCGTTGGTGATGACGGTCTGGGCAAGTGTGTTGGTGTATGTGTGTTTGTGACACGGTAGCTAGTTATGGCTTCGGAACCGAACCTACAGAACTGAAGCTGGGATGTTTTGGATCAGTGCCAAATGCGAAAATTGTTTACAGAGATGTTGTTTGTTATTTTTGGCACATCCACACATTGGCGCACAAGCACTCACATCAACAGATAGAGCATGATGCCTTGATGGTACACTCGTTCCAATATGTAATGCACACGCACGGAATTGCAATGGGAGCTCGTGCTATGCATGCATCAGCTGTGAGAACTGGAAAAAGCCATAGGAAATTGTTGATTAAAGTTAATTTATGAAATTAGGAAGTTCGAAAGTTTTAATAACGAACGCATGAAGTCTGACTGGGGTTTTGTAATTAAAAGCAAACAACCGACGAAGAATGAGGGAACAAGCTGTACGGTAGGAGTTTCGAAAAAAAAGTTATCAAAAATTACAAGTCAGTTCGCATGAAAAAAGTTCGAGAAAGTCTGGATTTGAGAGCTGGGAAAATTTTGAGCTAGCCACAAAATCACGGAAAGAAAGCCCTCGGCTTCGCAGTCTTTCAAGCTAGTAAATTTTGTTTGTTTTTTTTTTTTGTTCGCTACGCTCAATGTTCCAATGGAAGTAATAGAGAAGACAATGGTTTTACTAGCTTAAAAGTTTTTTTGCTGAGGATGTTTCATCGTTTCATCGTATGGAGAATCCAATTCTGTTTGACTACAACATTGATGGCAATACAGCAAGCACTTCTATTGCCGATCCCCGTACAGTCAGGATCCCTTCGGCATACTCCACGAAAAGTGGTTCCTTAGATTTTGTATCAAGCTTCTTTTTGCTTTTCTTCGAATCATGAACAACTGTGAGCTACCCGAAAATCCTCAAATGTCGCATATTGTATTAATTACCGGTTCAAGCTTCTTCCAGTATGTTTCTGGCCATTACGATAAGTGCCCGGTTAATCTTTTCAGCTATACCGTTTTGCTCGAGGGTGAACGGAGTCTTTTCGTGAAGTACTCCACCCATCTCCATTCTGCATCTAAAGGTTGAAATGGCACATTCTATGCTGATGTCCGTTCTTAAAACTTTCAGTTTACTTCGCGTTGAAGTTCGACCATAGACTTGAACTTCGTGAATGTTTCAAATGTTTAATTCCTTTGTTCCAGAAAATAGAGGGACACATTCCGACAGCTATCATCGATGAATGTTATCACTTAATGGCTGCCTCTGAGAGAAGGAACTTCAATGATTCCAACCAGATCCAAGTGGACTAAACATTGTCCTGCTTTGGCTCGCGCAACTTTGGAAGAAAGCCTCGATGCAAGTGATGCGCTCTAGAATAACATCGTTTTTCAATTCGTTACCGCCTGCCATCTCCACCCTATTTCGTAAGCATTGACGAATGAGATGACCGATCATTTTTTGTTCGACGTTCCTACCAGGTGCTCCATGAGTTGTTGCTTCTCAAAACCACTGTCGTGAGGCATAATGATTAGCATGTAACTTTTCAACGTATGCGTAAAACTTGATGAAATTTTTACTGAAACTAGCTAAGTTTGTGATTTTTACGTTGGACAAATAACAATCTGTTATAAAGGTTACCGAGATGGCAACAAATGGGGACGACAAACAAAACACAATAGCCAAAACCCACGCCAGGAAGCTGTACCGACAGTGCACAGTGGGAAAAATGGGACCCAAAATCACAACTAATTAAAGGCCGCTGGATAAGTGCCCTGTAAAACAGCTAATCTTACGTAAAAAAATGCAAGGAATTGAATGGTGATGGTTTCATCTTAGGCAGACCCCGGGAAGTGGCTCATTTTGCCCGATTTTGCCCTAATTTCGGAAGAAAAATTGAATAATCACACATTTATCATACTAGCTCTGATAATATTGCATCCATTTGTGAGGTACTATTGTGGAAATGTCTGGAAAATCCAATGGAGGTAATTTTGTCTTGTAAAAACGTCAGGAACTGTCCATTTTACCTGATATTCCCCACATGCTGAAAGTACTAGATATGCCATGTGGTTTTGGAAATTTGGGCGAATTGGAATCTATAAAAATGCAATACACTATTGTGGAACTATCCGGGGAACTGAATGAGGAGTATGTAGTCTTGTGTAAACATCAGTTATTGTCCATTTTACCCGCTTTTCCCTACATACTGGAAGAATCAATAGATAAAATGCGATTTTTGGAATAGCTGCGCATTCAAATCAATTCAAATGCACTACAATATTATCAAAATGTCTGGAAAACCGAATAAAGTGGATGTCAACGTATGCAGACTTCGGGAAGTGGCTCGTTTTGCCCGATTTTCCCTTAATTTTGAAAAATAATTGAATAATCCTACATTTATCATATTTTCACTGATAAAACTGAACCCATTTGGGATCTACTATTGAGAAAATGTCTGGAGAATCCAATGAAAGCAATATCGTCTTGTAAAAACCTCATGAACTGTCCATTTAGCCCGATATTCCCCACATATTGCAAATACTAGATATGTCATGTGGTTTTCGAAATTCCCGCGAATTAGAATGTATAAAAATGCAATACACTATTGTGAAACTGTCTGGAAAATTGAATGGAGGGGATTTTGACTTGTGTAGACATCAGTTATTGTCCATTTTACCCGCTTGTCTCTGCATATTGGAAGACGCAATATATATAATGCGGTTTTTGAAATAGCCGTACGCTACAATACAATCAAACGCTCGACAATATTATGAAACTATCTGGGAAATTGCACAGGGTAATTTTCTCAGAGAGCCTCCATGAAGACGAATACAAGCGAATGTCACGCGTAACACTTAAAAATGGCATATCAGCTTTTGTAAACAAAACTTGTAACTATTGAGACACACATACAGGAATGGCACATGAGCATGTTTGATTGTATTCGCAAGCAATACTATGAAACATTTCCGGAGATGAAAAGTGAAGACGGCCCAAGAACCAGTTCTCTGAACAAAATTAATGATTTTTTCATTCGCTTGGGTGCCTCGTACGCAGCGTACACAAAACTGCACTACCAGTCATTTAGTTGGTCGTGCTCACAAAGACACTCGCAAGAGGTACTGCTTCACCTATAGATAAGGCACATGGCATTATGCATTATGTTTACGGTGTTTTGACATACGAATACAACTTCGTTTGACAAAATGCGTCACCTCTCACCGTTCATCATTGAGTTCTTCCACTTCTATTTTTGTATTCACGAGATAAAAAAAATGACAGCAGTGTTCATTTTAAACAGTTGATTCATTTTTGAATTAATTTCATTCAAGAGTTTATAGTTTCAGTAAGAATGCTTTCAAATAGAGATATTTGAATAGAGAAATGAGACATTGTATATTGAGTCTGGTCGAAGCAAGAAGCACATAACTTCATTATTCGGTGCGAATTTACATGAAAATGAGAAGAAGATAGATCAAGAAGTTAAAACTGAATCAAATAATTTTGTCGTCGTTGGGCTGGTACGCATAGTAGATAAAAGTTCTTTGAGAACCATAAGGAATGGTTGGATTCATCATTTGACGTAAGTATTTGCAATAGTTTGCTTATACAAAAAATTTGAAAATATTGAGACATTGAAATTTTTATCGATCAACTTACATGCAACGAATACAAAATTAAAACTGCTTTGAGATGTTTTAATGACATTATTCTCTAACTCCATAGTTCTTCTTTGGCTTTTTATAACATCCTTCATGGAAATTAATGCCAGATTTCAACTTAGCGCCGTTTTCTCCGCTTAAGGGCTCATGCACAAATAATGTCATACTCGAGTGGGGTTGGAGTATAAGATTTTGTGACAAGCAATACATTAAGTATAGGAAAAACGTGACGAAAGAGGAAGAGGGGGTAAAATTGTCTTCAATTTAGTGTGAGGTAATTTGTGCATGACCCCTAATGGGCCAAATACACGTACCAACCTGGTCGGCAACTTGGTTGTCGACCAAGTTGGTGGGCTCCATTCACGCACCAACTTGATTGACGACCGGGTTGAATTGATGCTAGACTTTGCTAGATTGTATCGTGTGTGGAGTGATTGCCAACTAGATTAGCCAATCTAGTTGACAATCACTCCACACACGATACAATCTAGCATCAACTCAATCGAGTTGGTGCGTGAATGGAGCCCACCAACTTGGTCGACAACCAAGTTGCCGACCAGGTTGGTACGTGTATTTGGCCCATAAGGCGGAAACCGGGTATAAGTGTATGGATAAACCTGGTTTTATGAATTAAGGGGGGGGGGGGGGTAATCGCCCCTTAGTGTTCTGAATGCACTATCACATCTATTAATTGACAGCTTCTAAGCTTGAATTCATGTAACGGTACGACTTCAATGCATCCTGTTTTTCCCATTTTTCTCTAATTCTTAAAACAGTTCACAACATGTGAAAAAGAACAGCATCAAACAAAAACGCGTTCAGGAGCTCATCGAGGTCCAAAGACAGAAAGATCAAAAAATGAACTAAGCTGGAGGTTGGCACGAAATGAAGCATTAGATAAGCTTTTGAGATCAGCCGAGAAGGCAGCAAGGCAAGGAGCTTGTCCTAGTATTGCAAAAATATTAAAGCAGCTTCGAACATCAGGAGAACACTGGGCCTCCCAAGCCTTAGAGTCTATTGGAAAGTCAAGTAAGCAAGCAATCCCTTCCATGGAAACCTCGCTGATGCTCAAAAATAGATTCGGTTTGAGCAAAAGTAAGTATGAAGGTGTAAGAAAGTATGTTAAACATACTTCAGGAGTTACTGCACTTCAACCATGGCGAAAGGTAATGGAATACCGAAACAGTATCATACCTCAATTTTCTGTCCCAAATACAAATAAAGGATATCTGTCCACGGCCGTAGCCTTACGTGACATGGTGCAAACAGACGTGTCCAGAATATTAGTGTTGGAAGAAGTTCATGATAAACGTGCAGCTCACATAGCTGGAATCAAAGGGCCTGTTGCATTGTGGAGGGGGAGCCCCCCCAATTGAAGCAACCCCCCCCCAAAACCCAGGCCCCGCTGGGGAACAACCAAAAACAGAAGCAACATGCGACGATTAGTGCAGGTAACTCCACAGTAGAATCGAAGAGGTTCTTGAGGTATCTTGGGGTTATGATCGACGACTAGCTGTCCTTTGTCAGTCACGTCGATTACGCTTGCAAGAAAGACTCTATGGCTATATCGGCATTATCCCGCATGATGTCGAATAGCTCGGCGGTGCAAGGGAGTAAGCGTAAACTCCTGGTCAGTGTCGCCCTGTCCATACTTAGGTACGGCGGGCCGGCATGGATCACCGCCTTGAGTACCAAGAGCTACGCAAATAAGCTCGAGAGTACACACAGGCTTATGTGTCTAAGAGTGGTGAGTGCATACCGAACGGTATCACGCGACGCGGTCTGCGTCCTAGCGGGGATGATGCCAATAGGCATTGTCATAAAAGAGGACGTAGAGTGCTTCGAGCAACTTGGAACAAGAGGTATCCGAAAGACCACTAGAGCCGCATCCATGGTTAAGTGGCAGAGGGAATGGAACAACTCCACCAAAGGTCGGTGGACCCACCGACTAATCCCGGAATTAACCGGGTGGGTCGGTAGGCGACACGGTGAAGTGAACTTCCACTTAACGCAGATATTGTCTGGCCACGGCTGTTTTAGACAATACCTGCATAAATATGGGCATGCACAGTCCTCCGCATGCAGTGAGTGCGCGGGAGTCGAAGAAACTGCAGAACATGTGTTTTTCGCATGTCCTCGCTTCGACGGCGCGAGATCCGGCATGATGGCCGTATGCGGTCGCGACACGACTCCGGATAACTTGGTCCAGAGGATGTGTCAAGACCGGGACGTCTGGGACGCGGTATGCGTAGCAGCCTCCCAGATCGTCCTTGATCTCCAACAAAAATGGCGAAACGACCAAAGGCAGGTCGCAGGGACCAGTAGTTAGACATAGTGGGTGCTTAACAAGCACAATAGCCCCCTCCCCGAAGTAATACCGAAAGGTGGTTCCGGGGAGGGACCAGGGCTAAAGGCACGGGTGGGTTTTTAGTGGGTCGAGGAGTTGGCACCCTCATCCCCACACCCTGAGTTCTTCAGGTGTCTGGTTGCAAAAATCTCACCAATATCTGCAAGATATTCTCTTCTTACAGAGCACTACATGTCGTTGATGCTGATTGTAGAATTGAACGAAACGGATTGCTGTCAGTTGTGGATCAACCCAAACCCACAATCGGACACATTTTGTCGTCCAAAATCAATGAGCTGGGTAAAGGAAAAGGACACTATAACTAAAGAAGCATTCGAGGCCTTCTTTTCTGAGATTGCTGCAATCAATAAAGATCCCATTACCATATCCTTTGGCGGATTGGAGCTTTGCATAAAAGTATCTGCGATATACGCAATGATCGATGGAAAAGCTGCAAACGCCATTGTGAATAATCGTAATACACATGCTTGTCCCATTTGCTTCGGATCAGATCCTCGGACAGGCCCTTCTTACTTCCACTCAAGGCTTACATAGTCGAATGGTTAAACAGAGTTAATCGGCCCAAAAACATACCGAGGGGCATCCAGCTCAAGCGAACCCTGCCGTAAAGGAAAAAGCTCGAGATTTCGCTGATCGTCTGGAGAATGCTTTCAAGATCAACATCAATCGACCGAAAATCGGAGGAAGTGGGAGCAGCAATAATGGAAACATGGCTCGACGATTGCTAGCAGACCCAGAAAGTTTTGCAAGCATTCTTGGAATTAGCGTAGATTTAATTAAAACTTTGCGACTGATCAGTAGCTTGGCACTATCGTCAAAGAAGCTTGATGCAGAGAAGATCAGGGAGCTTTATTCTACTTTGGAGAACTTAATAAAGAAAGAGTTTCCTTTCCTAAGACGGTTGCCTCCGTGCGTTCATAAATACTGGCATCTGGCTGAGTATGTTGATAGCTTGGTAAGTAAATGCAATCATTCAGTAATTTAATAATACATTGAATAATTATATAAATAAAAAAAACCACAGCCGTATCCATTGAATTTCATCGACGAGCAATCAGGAGAGCGTAGCCATAAGCGGTATAAGTACTCCAGGCCTCATCTAGCTCGAAAAACTTCTCCGGAAGACAACTTAACTGATATGATGCGAGTCTCATTAGCATGGTCAGATCCCAAATTGTCCGATCTTGAATATAGATCAAAACCTCATAAGGCACGAGATTCAGCAGCAGATTTTACGCGCGAAATGGCACGATTCTATGCATATCCAGAAATAGTTGAAGAGACGTCAGCGATTAATAGTGATGAAAATGAAGACTCTAAATCTGGTGCAAGTGATGCAGATAGTGTGAATGAAGTCGGAGAACACTGAATATTTTTATCATGTAAATAGATCGACTTTACTTTTGCGAAGGTCCAAAAGGTGTTTTCACAATACATAGTACAGCACAAACGAGTTAAATATTTTTTAAGCAAGTATGATTACCATATGACTATTCATTTTTTCATCCGAAATTAGGGAAAAATTGGGCAAAATGGAAAGTGGCATCCCCTGCATTACATTTTCCAGACATCTTAACAATATTGCAGTGCGTTTTATTTCATTTTAATGCGTGGCTATTACAAAAACCGCATTATCAATACAGGGTGACTGGCAGCTCGCGGTCTAGCCAAAACAGGGTGATAAAGAGATCTGCAAACGATGATATCTCCTTCATTAGATTCTCCAGACATTTTCACAATACTACAGCATAGATGTATTCCACATTATTAGAGCTAATATGTTAACTGTATGATTATTAAATTTTAATCTCGAAATTAGGGGAAAGTCGGGTTAAATGAGCCATTTCTCGAGGTCTGCAAAAGACGACAATCCCTCCATTCAATTTGCTAGAAATTTTTAGATTATTGCAGTGCATTTAATTTTTATTCTAATTCGCGGCTACTTAAAAAACCACATTAAATATTGGTTCTTCCAGTATGCAGAGAAAAGCGGGTAAAATGGACAAATACCGATGTCATTTAATTCCCAGACAGTTCCACAAAAGAGCATTGTATTTTTATACATTATAATTTGTGAAACTTTCGAGAACCACTTGTTATATCTAGTTTTTCCAATATGTGGTGAAAATCGTGCAAAATGGACAGTTCCTGACGTTTTTACAAGACGATATTGCCTCCGTTTGATTCTCCAGATATTTTCACAATACTAAGGCACAAATGGGTTCAATATTATCAAAGCTAATATGATAAACGCAGGATTATTCAATTTTTCTTCAAAAATAAGGGGAAAATCGGGCAAAATGAGTTACTTCCCGAGGTTTGCACAAGACGACATCCCCTTCATTCAATTTTCCAGACATTTTCATAATATTGCCGTGCATTTGATTTTATTGTAGTGCACGGCTATTTCAAAAACCGCATTATATATATTGATTCTTCCAATATGCAGGGAAAAGCGGGTAAAATGGACAATAACTGACGTCTACACAAGTCGAAATCCCCTCCATTCAATTCCCCAGACAGTTTCACAATAGTGCATTGCATTTTTATACATTCTAATTCGCGGAAATTTCGAAAACCACATGACATATCTAGTATTTTCAATATATGAGGAATATCGGGCAAAATGGACAGTTCCTGAGGTTTTTACAAGACGATATTGCCTTCATTGGATTCTCCAGACATTTTCTCAATAGTAGATCCCAAATGGGTTCAATATTATTAGTGAAAATATGATAAATGTAGGATTATTCAATTATTTTTTCAAAATTAAGGGAAAATCGGGCAAAACGAGCCATTTCCCGAAGTCTGCATAAGTCGACATCCACTTCATTCGATTTTCCAGACATTTTCATAATATTGTAGTGCATTTGATTTGATTCTAATGCGCAGCTATTCCAAAAATCGCATTTTATCTATTGATTCTTCCAGTATGTAGGGAAAAGCGGGTAAAATGGACAATAACTGATGTTTACACAAGACGACATACTCTTCATTCAGTTCCCCGGACAGTTCCACAATAGTGTATTGCATTTTTATAGATTCTAATTCGCCCAAATTTCCAAAACCACATGGCATATCTAGTACTTTCAGCATGTGGGGAATATCAGGCAAAATGGACAGTTCCTGACGTTTTTACAAGACAATATTACCTCCATTGGATTCTCCAGACATTTCCACAATAGTACAGCACAAATGGATGCAATATTATCAGAGCTAATATGATAAATGTGTGATTATTCAATTTTTCTTCCGAAATTAGGGGAAAATCGGGCAAAATGAGCCACTTCCCGGGGTCTGCCCAAGATGAAACCATCACCATTCGATTCCTCGCATTTTTTTACATAAGATAAGCTGTTTTACAGGGCACTTATCCAGCGGCCTTTAATTAGTTGTGATTTTGGGTCCCATTTTTCCCACTGTGCAATTTGGCAAGGTATCTGAAGTAGTGGAAGAAAAACAAAGGTTTTCATCACTGGAGCGACTATGAATGGACAAGTTTATAAAAAGGAGTGTCTTCAGAAAATAATTCTGCCATCCATTCAATCGCACGAAGGCCCCATGATGTTTTGGCCTGACTAAGTCAGCTGCCGTTACAGCCGAATAGTTATAGAATGGTATCAGTAGAATAATGTCGATTTTAAAGAGAAACGCATCAATCCACCAAATTGTCCAGATTTTTCTCCCATCGAAAAGTTCAGGACAGTTATCAAGCGTAACTTATGGAAATGGCAAGACAATCAAAACAACGTCTGATTGAGATACATGTTGGAAAAAATAGCAGATAAGTTGAACAGTAATTTTCCCTTGATGTCCTTAGATTCTCTGAACGTTATTTCCTCTCGTTAAAATCCTCATTTTGTGCGACCAAATTCCAAATCAAACAGACATTATGATTAAATAAACTACCTAGCGGCTAGTTTGGATAAAATTGACAAATCGATTTAATTACCTGAGAAATTTACCTACAATCAAACAAGCAGACAATAGTTTTTGGAGTTTATGCATGAAAATGTGTGACGAACTCATCTGTCAACATGCCCTGGGGTTGAATATATCAGCATTAGGCTTCATTACGTAGTTTTCTAGTGGATATAAACGAGATATATCCAAGCATGATACTATCAAATGTTATCAGCTTGCTGGCAGGAGTGCATTAAGTGCTGATTGCTCAAAACAGTCTCTAAACTGCGTTGAATACAAACAACATACCCGTAGCAGAATTTTGCGATGCTGTTGCACCAAAATGGCTTTATTAATCTTGTCAGTGTGAAAAAAGGAAATCGCATGAATTTGATGAAGGGACAAGTTTCACACTAAAGAGAAAATTATTGAGCCCGTATGCTCATACTTAGGCACATTATGGAAATTCATGTTGATGAAAATCCAAGCAATCTGTGAATTTTCTCATTATAATCGTATTTCACAGAGCCAAAACATCAAATTTCTCAGCAGCCAAAATTTCAAAGTCAAAGCATGTTGGAGTCAAACCGTTGGTAAAAAAAATATATATGTACACAAACACGTGCTAGTTTTATCTGATTTAACGGTGCCATTTTCATGTTTACATTGAGCCGTATTTCAAATAAACATTAGTCTTCAACCTTGAACGTTTCTGGTAAGACTTACTCAGACCCTTAATTAAGTATTCATTTTATTATCTGGGCAATTGTTTAAGGAATGGATGACGTTGTATGAACAATTTTGATTGGTATCTAAGAATCATGATAAAGTATTATGCTCAAAAACATCAGATCCAATTTTCAAACTAAAAAAAAAACCCTTAAACTTTTGCATATTATACAACTATGATGACCCATACAATTAGTCTACTTCTCTATTTAAAATGTTCATAATGTATGGGAATACAGTCAAATTGTCGATTCCTTGAACTCTTCTTACCATTTCGCACTTTAACACACTCCTTCTTATCACCCAATATCGCCGATACACTGAACTTGAGCACCGGCTTGGCCACTTCCTTCAGAATCGTCTGCTTCGAAGCGATAAATTCACTAAAACCGCACTTTTCACACCGAAACACAAATTCACCCACACCGGAGGAAAAGTTCCTCTCGCTCACCAACCCACCGCCGTCCACCGTCGTTAACCCGTTGCTTCTGAGCCTTTGCTCCGCAGGATTCGGTTCCGACTGGTAGTGGCCGCACTTGCCACAGCAATAATCCATCAGCATATTGTTTTCATCGTTAGCCCCACTGTTGTACGACCGAATGACCGTTGCCGGACCCAGCTCGTCGTCCGAGAAGGACGAATTGTTCACATTGAGACAACTGTTGAAGCTCTTCGGCGAGTCGCACAGACTGTTGGAATCCTTCAGATCCGAGGTGTGCTCCTCAAATTCACTATCCGAGGATTCGCCACTGGCGATGATCCCACTCGACGAGTGGTGGCGCCTTATCGGGCACCGCTCCAGGTCTTTCTCCTTCAAAATACTGTCGACCATGAAGGCAGTTGACATTCTGATCAAAATTTCCACCACTTCTATCACTTCACAACAATAGCATTTCTTCACTTCTATTTCCCCCCGTTTGACACAATCAGCTCGCAGCACATCAATAAAATCTAATAAACGATAATCATAAATGTTATTCAAAACTGGCACTGCATTTCCCACCGACAACGATTATGATGCACCCACAAGCGGATCCAACTCAAAGAAGTCCCGCGTACAAATTCCTTTATCTGCAAAGCCGAAGCAGCAGGATACCGGCCGTTATGTTCTAGTCCGGGGAATCGCTGATCTCACACTGGTTGCATCCGTCCTACTGGCAAGGGTCGAAAGTCGAGCAGCATCGGAGTGGTAGCATATTGCCGTTTGCTACTCCTTGCGAATGATATCCTTTTCAATACAAAACCTAGGAGGGTAGCACGCAAGCACATAACCGACGACAAGGATAAACAGCATCTGACCCGTAGAAAGTGGAAGCGGGAAGTCGTGGAACAGGAAGGAGGAGGAGGAGAAGGAGAGCACAATATGGGAACCGTTACAAAGGGGTGCGATTCACTCAAACCCTCCTCCTGTGATGATGCTGATCGTGATGCTGCTGTTGGATGATGATGACGATGACGATGATGATGATGATGGTGGTGGGGTTGGTGCTGACGGTGATCAAACTAGAATGAGATTTATTCATATCTATCGCCGGGAATAGACTGTTGACCGGGTTGCCAGAGTCAATGTTAAATAGAATTGGATTTAGCTTATTAAGGCCGATTTCAGCGAATTATTTTGGCTAGTTTTATAACAGTTTAAAAATATGGACCTCTAATAATAACTCAACTATTTCCCACGTTCATCGTTATTGCACGAAATTTTGAATGTTGACGTCCGCGTGTTTTGTTTTGAAACTTCGCCTGCTTCGTTTCGATTAAGTTGGAGTTAATTCAGTTCGTTCGACCTTTCGGTAAAGCTACAGTTACAATTATACATCGTATGTTTGAGCTCCAAAACAGTTTGGATAACGCAACTTTAAAAATATTGCTAAACTTTTTTAATCATTTCTGTGTTAATTTGCACCGAAACATTCAGAATAAGGTACAGAGAGGTAAGTTGAAATAATTTTATTTTTTTTCAAAAATGAACTTTTTGTGACTAGAAAATAATTAGATTAGATTAGATTTCTTTATTAAAAAGACTTTCAGCCGTAGGCTGATTCGTCTCTGCGGAAAATAATAAAGTAACATAACTTAGATGTTTTTGCCTCAAAAGTTTTGCGACAAATACAAAATGAACAAATATATTATGTATCATAATGTAGAAGCTTAAGGTTTAATAAGATCACAAACAGTTTTATTCCATCTAACCACATATAGTGGATGAGTTAAAATACACATATTACAGCAGTTTGACGATGAATAAAATCTTATGATTTCCCTTATATATGTTAATTCATGTATGAAATATCCTTTTCTTGAATGTGTAAACTCATGAACCTTTCAAAACCTAACACTATGCATGAATGGGTACTTACTCCGCCGTACCGCTAAAAATTCAGATCTTCAAAAATTAGGACTGTCCGCTACTGTGCAAGAAACCTGAACGAATTTGTGAACTTCGGTTAAGATTCGGTTAAGATTTTGCAGAGTGACAAGTCAATGAAATTTCCAAATACCAGTACAAAACGAATCAGAAACTAAAGAAAAGGTCAACATTTCATTTCATTTGTTTTGTATGCCGTAGATTTTATTTACTGGCTATCATATCTATTTCCTGGATGTCACTCAACTAACTACATTGATTTTTTGTACATATTTAGATTGTGACGTTTGCCGTTTCAACTTGCCCTTCTGTACTTATTTCAATCAACCCAAATGTAATGCAAGTTGGTGCAAGAAATGCTTCAAATACTTGGAAAATCATACTTGCATTTGTCATATTTGGATTTACCAAAGCATCTCGCTTACTAGCCTTCATATGCTTCCCTAGTGCACAAAACTGGGTAAAATATTAAAATTGTTGTTTCGTATTTACGTTACTTTCAGCCTGTGGCAGGTTGGTCACGCCAGAGAAACGACCTGGACCATATGTATCGAACCCATCAACACATGAGCTGGGACCAACGGCTCCCCTTCAGAAGTAAGTCCATGTTGTACCGAAAGAGGCGAATCCACCTAACTGTCCGGAGTTGCGGCCTATCGAGCGTTATTTGGTTCTCGTGAAGAGAGAACTCTCTCAATATAAACAACAAGCTACAACTCAGGCTGAACAATGCATTAGGTCCCAAGTAACATTGAGAGAATCTCTTCGTCAACTATCTCTTTCGTTAAAAGTTTGCTTATTAAACGATTTGCTGATGATTTTGATATATTGGATACTAAATTACACTTTATTACCTTACTGAGTGTTGATAATTCTTGAACATGTTTTTACATAACCATAGGAACGCAAAGAGAAAGTCGACGAAGATAGTCTTCCAATGTTACTTAGAACCTAATGCATTGTTCAGGTGTAATTAGTTTTAAGATGACTAATAATGCACAATTAAATGAATAAAAAACGCATCTTGGATTGAACGAACAGAAAGTTTGTTTTATTCCAAATTTAATCAGTCCAGATTTTGTCGCCAACAAGCCTTATATTGTATGTTGGAATCTTGTTTCAGCAGAAACATCTGATTGCGGAAATAATTGTTAGTGTGTCGGTGGAAATTCGAAGGAACAACAGGAGCGCAGAAAAATCTTCTGGCGAGCATTACAAGTCGTAAGAAAAGATCTGGTTACGAAATTTTTTCATACAAGTAAGGCGCTCGTGAATGTTTGTTGATTACGTCCCAAGTAACATTGCTAACACCATCCGGCTTTATAGAATTTTATTGAAGTTTTATGAAAGCCACTTGAAATCAATTTGGTTTTATTATGGCACCTAGAGTACATGTTGTATTCTTATCGAAATTATAGCGTTAGTATGATTTGACAGATTTTGAATTCTACCTTCGTTATGTTTATTTTATGTATATGCCCTTTTGAACTATTAACAGCGAAGGCTGTCTTTAACTGGAACGATCTGAAACTGAACCAAAGATAAACAAAAACGAAAATATACGAGGCAACGGCCTCTTTTCTGATTTCAAACTCAGTTCAGTTTTTTTTCAAATCTTGGCAACAATCCACAGACCCATTTCATGTTTGATAACAAGATAATCATTCCAAACGTAAGTACATTCCACAAACGAAAAAAAAAACATGTCATCAACAATCATCACTGCAATTCCCACTCGCTTGATACCCACCTCCTTCTTCCTCATTATCACCAACACAAAAATATCAGCTCACCAACACAACCAAAACCCGTCAACAGGAAATCCTCTCTCCCAAACAGTACACAATCGCTCCCGCTCTTTCCTTCTCATCGCGAGGACCGAAAGAAGGCGGAGCTAATCCCAACCAGCAGGGAGAGCCAAGCATCGTCGCATCCTTTCGCCATCGTCCTTCCCAGCACTGAGGCCCGTTATTTACCAGCGCCAGCGGGGATCGTTTTAAGGATTTCATTTTTATTTTCCGACTTGCACACGCACACAGATGCGGTCGGCTGAGCACGTGTTGAGGTGCTTGGTTCTTGGAGACGGTCGATTTTTTTCATCACGTCGTCGTCGCCGTCACCACCAATAAATAAGGACTCGTCCGTTGTTGGCCACCCTCGGCTTCGGCGTCGTCCTCGCTGCATATGCTGGCTGGGTGTGCGTGCGTGTGGAACTTGATAATGATGGCATTGGCAAGTGCGAGGATGAGAGCGAGAACAAACAGACTCCTTTCGCCATATATATATTCAATAAAAATTTATCGTGTTTTGCTGTACCCCCGGTGAGGAGTCTGGAGAATGGTTTCTATGGTGTTTTTTCCTTCTTCTTCTTCTTTTTGCTCCCATCGAGACAGGGTTTTGCATAATCTCATTTAACTTTTACTCTGTGATTATATTTCCGCTCCCTGGTCCGTTCCCAGCGGGTGGCCTGCACCATTTTAAACCGTGCCATTCTTTCGTCGTTTTCTGGGTGGGGAGGGGAGATGGAATGGGAGGGAATAATCCGAGATCATTGCTTGGTTGCTATCTCGCAAATATGTTTGTTGTGTCGTTTTATTAATATTGTTATTGCAAGTGCTCGGTTTTGCTTTTATTGGATGTACGGGATCCTGGATGGGACTGGACAATGTTTGTGAGTGAATGAAGCAGCGAAAGAAAATGGAATAACTTCATGATTCGCGCACGGGTTATGGTCGTAGAGTTTCTTTGTTTGGAGGCTAAAGGTTTTTTTTATTGATTGAGATGATGAATTTATTTGGGTCATGAACCTTAACAAAAGGGGGGTTTAGAGAATGATAAACGATAATTTTAACGCAAGCCATGATATGTTTGAAATAAAAATAGTAAAGAGACTCAATGCTTTATAAATTAATTTGAGATGACCACCCAAGTAACATTGCCAAAACCATCCTGCTTTATTAAGTTTTAATAAGGTTTTATTAAAGCCACTGAAAATCAATTTGGTTTCATTATGGAACCAAGAGCTGCCAAAAGGTTTCATATTTTTGTCAGGTTTATGAGAACCTACACAGCTTGTTGAAAACTGTCTTAAGACTTCGTTTTCTCAAATTCCTTTTACTCCTATCAAAAGTTTTATTTCGACTTTATGAACTCATAAAATGCTGTTTTGAAATGCCGTTTTAGGACTCATTAATATTATCTTATTACGGTCAGTTGAAATAGCATTTTAAAACCATTCTGCTTCCAGTAAATGCATTAAACGGCAAATTGGCAAAATAACCAAATAGTTTTAAAGTAGTCATTGCGAAGATAACTTGGCTGTATGGAAGAATTGTGATTTTTTCCAATCGCCATTTTGAAATATAAGAAATAATTGAAATAAACAAAATGCACAAAATTTTCAAAGAAATGCACATGAACTGTAAATCGGAGACCAATTTCGACATTATTTTAGATAGCCTAATTGAATTCTATAAATTTTGAAGAAATTCATGATTAATTTATCGAATAGATTTGTTTATTTTTGTGTTTGTTGTTGTGAACTCGCATCATTTCCGAGGCGCATTAATTAAATGCTTAAATGATTTGGAGCATGATACGCTGTAAAAAACAAAATGTATTTTGGATATTTTGCTGTAAAACAAAATGTCCCGCAACACTTGACCTTTTTTCTTCGATATTATTTACTGCTAAATGAATCAGAAGAGCAGAGAATCGAACAAAGCAGAACAACAACAACAACCAATCACGATATGACAGTTAAATTTGACAGCTGCGGCCATTTGGCCGCATGCTGGTTTTCATAACAGCCAAAAGGTTTTATGAAGGTTCTCAAGTGGTCATAGCATCTATTACTTAAATATTTTCAAAATCTTTATGGTCTTATAAAGGTTTTATTAACTTGATTTCACAACCGTCTATAGAGTGGGCCACTTTCTACAAATTTCGGCTCTAAAGAAGCATAGAGGAGGTGTTGGTAGACAAAACACTTTTAAATGTAGTTTTATCAACAATCCCGGATTGCTATACGGCGGGAATAAAACTTAACTTGTTACTTGGGCATTTAGGTTATACCAGATTATAATAAATTGAAATGTTGAAGTTTTATCAAACGACTAAGAAGTGCGCTGAAAACATGCATTAGTGCGTGTGATTTCTCTTGATTCTTCAAATAGTCAATTGACAAACTTATACAAAATGTTGAGCAAAAATGTGACCCTTCATCGTACCTTCTTCCGTGGCCTTCAGCTGCTCCCCGTTTTTGGCACGAAATTATTGCAGTAGATCCTCCATTTGAGGTTCACCCAAAAATTTTCTAGCGGTCGCGGCAGGGGGAATTTGGGAGGCCAGCCGGTTCAACTCCTCCAGTGATCTCTAGGCATAATGAGCCGAGGCCAAGTCCGGCCGAAAGTTCACTTTCCTTCGCGTGATACTTCTTTGTGTATGCGGCAACTTCCGTTGCGATCGCCATGTTGCATATTTTACCGTTCGCCACAAGTCTCGAACGAAAGAACAGAGGCTTGGACATTTCCTTTTCGTTGATCGTCAGCCACAGCCACAGATCGTCGGGCACTTGATGTGGAAGATAAATTTGACATCAATGCTTACTTTCTGTTGTGGTTCGTAAGCTACCCGTTCCCCTGCCAGTCGTTGCCATCAAGTAGGACTGCTCATCCGTTGTGTCATCCAATGATGTCGCATGAAAGATGTTTTTCTCCAGCATCTTTAGCCGCTCCTTCTGGGTGATTGCCTGAGAAGGTCACGGCCCGCCTCGACTGACACTCCGCATAACAATGTCCATACTGCCCAGGTATTTATTCAGTATTTATAGCTCCACCAACCTCTTGGCCCAAACCGCGGAACGATGAGGCCACCTTGCCATCGGTCTTCCTCTTCAGCTTCTATTGCTGCTGGATCCGGGTTCCGGGCGGCTGGAACCAGGGTTCCTTTTGACGCTCTCGCCCTTCTCCAGAAGGAAAAGGATGTTGTAAATGCCGGAACGGGTGTAACCGGTGGACATAAAATGCCCCACGATGTTCAACTTCTTTGCTCCGGGGTGGAGTTGCCAGTATTAACAAACCATCGACCGTAAATCGTTCTGTCTGGCTGCTGCAAATCAATTGATAACGCTGTCATTTGTTTTTATGTACGCAACAGGGTTGCTACGATTGCTGATTCATAGGAAGCAGGGTAGTTACACAACAGCTCTCATTTGACTGAACAACTCTCGAGTACTTATTTCAAGCAGACGTATCAGATTTGATAAACAAAGAGGGGAAGTAAAATTAAAACGTGAAAGTTTTGAGAAATTTACGGTTGAATCTTACTTTCCCTCTTTGTTAACAAAATCCGATACAAAAAAGTACTCGAGAATCATACTTCATTCATAAGTTATTCGAGCATGAGCATGAGCAAGATTGACCGCCCAAGGTTGCTACTCCGTTATTGCCATATCAGCTGTTATTACACAGAGAACCAACAGATGATGCTTGGGACCAGCATACATCCTCAATGTGTAAAAACTGGTGATCCCAAACCAAGGAAATACCGGCGCCGGCCTCGACCGAATGCATGGGTAGGAATATGTTGACGTGATACTCGCTTTATTGGGAGCCGAGAACACCTCTGCACTTCCACGAGAAATCACTTGGATGTTGGATAAAATGGTTAGGTTTGCAGTGGGATCCGTTTTGGTAAACGGTGTCAAATGCCGCAGATAGGTCGGTGTATAAAACGTCCGTCTGAGCCCGATCAGTCATGCTTTCGATAATATACGAAGTGAGACACAGCAGATTAGTGGTTGTAGAGCGACCAGAAGTAAACCCAAGTTGATCAGCACTCAGATACTGCTTGCAGTGAGAGAGCAACGGTTCCATAATAACTAGCTCGAAAAGCTTCGATACAGCACTTAACGATGTAATACCTCGATAGTAGCTAGAGAGGGACATGCAGAATAGACGATGAAGTGGAATTAATAAGCAAGAGATATACGTCTTCAAAAACGCGGATGAAACACCGTCAGGTCCAGGGTTGAAGGATGGCTTGAGTGAAGTCGCGGCCTTGGATATCATCTCCACTTTGACATCAATTGCACCGAGCGTTTGACCGATTACAGGAACATTCATAGCTGCCAGGATGACATCATTGTCACTCAATAGCTCACCTGTGAATACACTGGAAAACTTGTCGGAAAACAGGCGGCATATATCTTGAGGAGTGGCAGCAACTTCTCCATTGAATTCCATAGACGTTCCAGAAGGGTGCAGTTTGAGTTTGCGCTGAATGTCACGTTGAAAATGTAAAAAGCAATGGCGACTGACTCGTTGGTACATGTGATTCAGCCACACATAGTGAACTTTCAGAGGGACCGTGGGATACTTCGTAAGTCGTTTCAAAGCTGCTCTTTTGATTGACTTCAACCGTCGTAGTTTTGGGATGTGTCTGTCAATGACATATGCCAAGACATGTGAAAAAGTTTGTGCCGCAGCCTCAACGTCTTCAGGATCAAGGATGTTCTCCCAATCCATGTTAGATAACACATTTATAACGCTACGGTGGCCAGCTTTACAAAAGTCGTAAAAAACCGCAGCAGAAAAGTCGTCAAAATAGTTGGTCTTCAACAGTGCCAATCAGAGGAGGGTGGTCTAATTAATCGACAAGCCGCCATGAAAATGAATGGAGCTTTGTCATGAGTGCTCACGAAGCAGAGGTCTAAACTGCGGTTATTTTCGTTTACTACATAGTTGATTTGAGAAAGCATTGCTGCGCTATAGTTGTCTAGAAGATCAATAGCACCTGCATGAAATGTGGATGGCCTCCACGAAGCGCCAGGCGAATTGAAGTCGCCGAAAACGAATAACTCATCAACATTCAGGGCATCAGGGCAACATTGAAGTTGCAATTGGACAATGGAGTGGATGGCCAACCGGAATCAAGGAGGGGATGTGTCTATCATTTATGATTGGTACATTCCATTCCAAAAATTATAATGAATTTAACGCGCCTTTCTCAAATAGACCATCTAGTGGAAAGATTAACGGAATTGCATATTTTGTTATTCGTTTTATTGAATCATACTGCTGGAAGGAGAATCTCTTATTCCCGCAGGTGTCACGTAAGTGTCTATGCTTACGGGCCTGTCCAACTCTTGTTGGCCCTTCATACAGTAGTATGTTAAATTTAGAACGGTAACAAAGCATGATCTTTCTGTAAAGTGGAACCGCATGGCCCACGCTACGATGGTAGCTTCCTACACACATACACATATGTACATAAACTATTTCAGTTTTTTCATTTGAGTTTATATGATGAAATGCAACATTTCAACTTTTTGCAAATACTGTACTTGACCATTGATCGCCATATCCACATTTTAATTTTCATCGATCAATACTACTGGAGAAAATTCAGAAGCACTTTTGGGCTGCAAAACCACTGATCTGGCAACACTAGTGGTTTTCTTTCCAAAATGATAAGGAACCAAACCAGCCCTGCGACCTGATAGTTGAAGTTAAACTATCTCAGGGTTTTGCCAGTGCCCAGGGTGAAAAACTTACGTATCCATTATGAACCTGAAAATTTAGGCAATGTAAAATTATTTTACAAAGCTTAGTAATTCCATGGATGATCTGAAATTATATAGGGAAGATGTACCTATATTAATCTCATCACTTTGCAATTCATCCTACTTGAAATAAAACGATATACACGTGACAGGATTAGCGAGTAATGTTTGTTGTACTTATATGACGTAAACAAACATTATTAGAAAACGAAACCGATCCTTCAACTGCCCAATTGTTTGATTCATCGTAGGATGAATATAGGAACAATTAGATTAATATGGGGGCAGTTACCCTATCGTATAAGAAATAGTAAACCTTAATTTCCGATGCCTTGTACCTTTTCCTTGCATCGCAATAATCATTTGTAGTGATTCTCATTGATACTGAAGTGATTTTAAATAATGGAATTAGTTTATATGCAAACATCTATTATTATATCAGAACGCAAACAAAATTCACATCACCACGCCACCGTCAAACTGGCAACATCGCCTACCATGTTTCAGCCAGCAGTCCCCTGTGATCACACGACTCGTGGAAGCGTGAGGTAGGAACTTGTGAGGACCGGAAATCTGTCGAATCCTTCTTGTTGTCAACTCACCATTTGAAGCCCATATGTTAAAACGATAATTCTCGGGTTTTTTTTTTTTTGACGTAGGTCTACGTCTTTGTTTTCTATACTGGGGTAAACTTTAAAAAAATATCTACTGCGACCGTCACGAAATGCGGTCAGGTTTTCAGTGTTTATAACTAAGTCATTTCACGATTGATTTCTAAAAAGTTTACACCAACCTATCGAAACGTTTTCTACGCTTCGATTGCAATAATTGAAACTATTGATTTTTAACATTCAACGATTGAAATTAACGCAAATATAAGATGATGTCTTATAATGCCGATTATTCAGAGTAAATTTACTTATTGCACAGTACTTTCCTATTACAGACTTCACATTTAAGTAAGGAACGTCTCACATGCAGCAGTGCACGATATAAAAGAGGGACACCTTCAAATTTTCTTTATTCGCTCGGAAACCATGGAGCTGTGCTGAGCGGCAATGGGCCAGTACTGCTCTGGCAGCTGGCGGTTGCAAGTACCCTGCAGGAGGGTACGCGGGCGAGCAACCAGCCAGAATGATGGCTCAGCGGCTGTCGCTGGCGAATGGCAGGCTGGACAGCCATTTTTAAATGCCGTTGTGTGCTATGCCAAGATCATGACAAATTTAGCCATATCACGATATGATGAACATATATAATTATATATTTATAGAAAAAAAAAATGTTGCACCAAAATAGATAAATAAGTAAATAAGCGTCTCTGCGTTCAGCTTTTTGTGGTCTATCGAGTTGGTGAGACGTTGTTGACAAATAAATCTCGCTTACGACATTACACCAACCATCTATTACAATATCTATTCCCATAATTACTTTTATGCAAGCGCGCATGCATTTGATTTTTATTTTTTCAGGTATGAACAAAGACGATGTGGGGGACGAATAATGGGGTTAATTCCAATTGCTTATGAGGTTCAAATCGCTCCTCAAACTCGATGTTTTAACATATTTTTGTATTCTGGTATAATAAACCGTCCACACTTGTGAGTGGCCCCAATAGCATCCCTACTGTTGGTTTAAATCGGTCCTCAAACTTGATGTTTTTAACGTATTTTTGTATTCCATTGAAATTAACCACCCACACTTGTGAGTGTCCCCAACATCATCCTTACTGTTGGTTTAAATCGGTGCCAACATTTTAATAACTTTAATGTGCATCTCTGTACAGAGAATAAATCGGGAACATAATTAAATATCTTATTCGCTGCCGACGTCAGTTGAATTATTGCCATAAATTTGCGTTGAATCATGCCATTGCGGTTGCTAAACTCGATAGGCTTGGTGTAAGCGGCAATCTTGTGAGTTTATTCCGCTCGTATATCACGGATCGCCAACTAATGTTTGCCATAGGATATTGCAGATCAGCCTGCTTCTCCGCCACATCAGGTGTGCCTCAAGGAAGTCACCTGGGACCGTTGATTTTCATACTCTACTTCAATGACGTGCATCTGGTTATCGAAGGTCCTCGCTTATCGTATGCAGATGACCACAAAATCTATTTACAAATCTGCTCGATTGATGACTACCACTTTCTTCAACGTCAGCTGAATGCGTTCGCCAGTTGGTGCAATTTGAACCGAATGGTAGTGAACCCTTCCGTGTTTCCCCTTTTCACGTTTTCACGAAAAAAGCAACCGATTATGTTCAACTACGGCCTGCTTGGTTCGTGAATCGAACGCGTCAATCAGGTAAAAGACCTGGGTGTGAACTTAGATTCGCAGCTATCATTCAGGCAACACTTCGCATATATTGTTGATAAAGCGTCTAGAATCTTAGGGTTCATATTCAGGATTGCTAAGAACTTCTTCGACATCTACTGTCTGAAATCACTCAATTGTTCCCTGATACGACCCCTGGTATTGTTCTGCGGTTTGGAATCCAAACTACAACAACGGTGCTGAGAGAATCGAATCAGTTCAAACGTCGCCGGTTTCTCCGTTTTGCGCTTCGTAGACTACCTTGGAATGATCCATTTCGGCTACCCAGCTACGAACACCGTTGTCAACTGATCAACATAGAGCTGCTCCGGACTAGAAGAGACACAAGCAGAGCCTTGATCGTCACCGATATCCTGCAGGGTAAGACAGATTGCGAGGCTCAGCTGAGGCAAATAAACCTGTTTGTTCAACCTCGACCAATCTCATGTTAATGCTGCCTCTGCATCGAACAAGTTATGGAGTACACGGTGCGATTTCCCCCCTTCCCCCCTTTTTTCTTTTTCCCCCCCCTTTTTTTTTTTTTTTTTTTCCCCTTTCTTTCTTTTCCGGCCCCCCCCCTACCCCATAATCCCCATCCCCCCCTCCCAATATGAAATGTTCACTACATATAATAAGTCGAGTGTTCAACAGAGTATAGGCAATAAGAATATAGGAAGTGTATGTAGTTTGATACGACAAAATGGGTAGCCTGTTCTGGATAATGATTTCGAAATCGTATACCTTGCGTTTCGAAATTCCCTTTCTACTGATTCTAGGGAGCAATAACATTTATAAGTTGACCTTTCAACATAAAACCATCAAAATGCTGGTTGCTAAAAATTGTTCAAATTAGTAACTTCCACTGTCGAGGCTGTGAAGAAGAAAGATATCCAGAATATTTCCAACTCAGAAGACCTCCTCAACTGGACAACGGAATTGCACAAGCTGTTTAATGAAATGTAATACTAGTCTTTCAAAAATATTAAAATTATATGTCTTTGGTCTCAATACTAATCATTCTAATTTTGTTGAGTGCACGATATTAGTTTTAACGTTGGAGGTACTCTAGAATACTCATTTGAAACCTGATATAAGCGAATAGCAAGAAGCAATAATCTTGAATTTCCTAGAACAAGTAAAACAAGTCGAGGGAAATTCCAAAAGTATAAACATGCTACAACCCTTCTCAGCAATCTGTCACCAGCAAATGTCACCAGGCGAATACTTTCCATATAATTTGATAACCGATGCTTTGAATATATATCATATCCTGTCCAATACCCCTTGCACACTTTTCCAATTGACCTTCTTCCAACGCAAAGAATGTCCACTCGCATTTCATGACAGTCGTCTTATAGCTTCACTTTCACATGGCCGAGGACAAACTTCTTCGGGGGAAAAAAAAAGTTTTCCGTCCCCGTTTCCAAGAAACCGAACCACCCCAACACCCACATTACATACGACTTCCTGCGTCCCAGCCACTCGCCAAATGTATTTATTTTATCCTGTCGCTGTCATCATCATTGCCTCCGAATATCCTCGTCATATTATTATTGTTATCGTTTATTTCCGGGCTGCTGTTGCTCGGAAGCAAATCACAGCCCCAGCGCTGGTTATTATTATTTCAACTTTTGTAATAATAATATATTTTATCATCCCTCTTAAATAGCAATAAAAATGAAAATTTTATTAAAAGATGTCTAAAACAGATGTCGCCATATAATCTTTTTCTTTTTTTTTTTCGTTGCTTTCCTTCTCTCGGTTATTCTTTCACTTGCGGAGGCTGCGCCAGCACTGTGTAGAATTACGCAATCCCGAAAATCGTAGGTTTCAATTCAACCTCGTCGCTGACGGTCCCAACTCGTAGTGACTTTCAAGAATACGGGAATAATGCTTCTTAGGGGGCTTGGGTTGTGACGGCGTGGGTGGGGTGGTGAAATTACTTGAGCTTATTTTTCTTAGTGCTTGGTGCTTTGCGATCCGTTCACGTCTGGAAAGTCAACTGGAAATCGGGGAGGGATGGTGGGAGTTGAGAAATTAAAAATAGGTGAAGTGAAGCCTTCCGGGTACAGAGGAAACATAATTCATATTCACCTTTCTCTTCGTCTTTTTTTTCAGCCTTCTAGTTCATTATGCATACCAAAGTTTTATTAAGGTTTTCAGGATTGTACGCGAGGGGAACATATGTGTTCTTTATTAATTCGTTAATTATGATTTTGCAAATGTCAGATGTAGTTCCTAAAAGTAACAAAGAGAATGCATCAGAACTTTAAGAAAAGTAAGATTCAAACGTAAATTTCTCAAAACTGTCAGCACCCTCACCGAAAGTGGTATCACCATCATGTTAGGGAAATGTTATTTCTTGTGTTGGTGGCCCTAGTTTGCATGGAAGTGCTAAGGGTTTGAAGAAATTAACGATTGAATCTTACGTCCCCTCTTTTCTTTTTTTTTTACAAAATCAGATACGTCTGTTTGAAAAAGTTCTCGAGATTTTTGTGTAAATGATTGGAGTCCAACACTTTTGAAGATCGCAGTGTGCTTTGTTCGATTATGGCAGCAAAAATGTTTTCTTTTTGTCGAAATTTCAAATTAAGTATCAATTTTGTTTATTATTTAGGGCAGGGCCATGCATTTTCGGACCTCCAAAATGAGTTTGATTATTTCTTTCTTTCACGCACACTGTACCGCTCATCTTTTCGATAATTCTACTGTGGCCGTTCAGCTTGAAATGAATATGAAAATGAAAGACAGCTAGATCGAACAACACGCCCTTTTCAATGTAGAAGCTTTCGATGCTCGAGTTGAAACAGTCGAAGTATGCCGTTTCAATGACGATCATTGACTGTTACCTTATCTGTCAGTTAGCTGTATTTGCATTTTGTTCCTTACTCGATATTAATTCTAGCAATATTTTGACGCTTTGATTCTGGGTATTTTTTAATTGGTGTTTTGTAAGAGTTTTTCGGTATCCGAGTTTGCGTAGTCTTGAAGGGCCAAAACCCGGGATTAAAAGTGCAGTGAAAATGTTATCAAAATGATCCGAAATGAAGAAGAAAATCAGGCAGACAGGTGTTGGCGATCGATACGTCCAGCCAAATACTAAAAGGAGGGAATTTTTTAAGTTAAAGCTTGCAATCAGTCAGTTTTAATCTTCTCCCGTGGTGCATTTAGTAGGTACAAGAACCCACGACAATAATAGGGACAGTGCAAAGTCATGAGATAACCCTCCCCAGCGAGAACCCAAAAAAAAATAACATTTATTTTTTTTTTTATGATTTCATTTATTTTTTTAATTTATAACATTATTTTTTTTTTTTCATGTTCCTCCCCCCCCCCCCCCCCCCCCACCCCCCCAACCCCAGGTTTTGCCCCCTTTCCCCTCCCCCCCCCACCCCCCCCCCCTCTAATCACCCCCCCCCCCCGCCCCCCCCCCCCTCCCCCCCCCCACCCAGGTTTTCTCCCACCTCCCCTCTTCCCCCCTCCCCCCTCCTTTCAAAAAAAAAATGCCTCGCATTGTTGTTGTTGTTTTGTTTTTTAATTAAAGTAAGTTCGGCTCGTCGCCAGCCCAACGCCACCCCCCACCTACACCACCCACACCACCCCCCCCCCGCCCTGACCACCACCCCCCCCCCCCGGACCAAGACGAAGACCGAAATTTTTTTTCCCCCACACAACACCCCCACCGCCCCGCCGGGGAGAAGAAACAACGCGTATCACCACTCCACTGCCCCCGTTAGAGTTGCGCTCCAAGTGCTTGCAGGTCCACCACTAGAATTTTCCACACGGAAAAAAATCCGTGCCCGGATCCGTGAACTGCAGTCATGAATTCGAGAACAAGCAAAAATACACCGTGAACTGAATCACGTAATCATGAACTAAATCACGTTTTTAGGTAAAAATCCTGAAAACGTGAACTAGTTCACGGTCCATTTTCATTTTCGTGAACGCTTTTGTTTCTGTGCTTTTTTTTCGCGGAGAGAACACCCCCTTCCGCCCCCGTTTTATACAAAATATACTTAGAAAAAGGGGGGGGTTTACCCGACCCTAGGATTTTGGTTAAACCATAGGGAGCACGACTTTCGCTTTTTTGCGCCCCCCCATTTCTCCCCCGCAGTTTTTATACGCCGCCCCCATAGATTCGAGGTACACAAACTCATCGACCACTTCGAGCTCATCTCCGTCTATGGTCATACTTCTGCCTGTGCCGGGATTCTGATTTCTGTGGGAAATTAAGGAACCGTTGAACACTCTAATTTCACACATAAAGCTAGTACGCAGAAATGGCAACGATTACTTCAGGTCTTACCTTGCCAGCTGCAAACTTGGCTTTACAGAGAAACACGTTTGCGTTAATACTGAATTCTTGGCACTGGACTGAAAATTAATAATAGTTTATATTACGAAACCAGAGGTAGAACTATCGGGAGATCGAAGTAGGTCACGCTCGGAGACTGACGTGTTTGTGCTTCGCTGCTTTTTTTTTTGTTTTCGAGAAAATTTGATAGTGGAATTGATGAGTAGTGTTGAACTTTTTATTTTGATGAAGATTCGGTCATCAAAGAGTTAAATGTGGTCTACCACGAAGCTTTCACCTGGTGTGGAAACAAAGTGTCTTCGCTGGAGACGGAATTCCGGACATACAGCATTGCGGCAGGAGGCGCTCGTGTTCAGCCGCGTCACTCGAAGATGTTTGATGAATGGTCTTGGAGCGAACTCCCCAAGAATAGGATGTAATCTGGAGGGCACACGGACTTGCTCTAGTTACTCTAGTTACTATTAAACTTGTTTATTGGTGTTGTGATTGGATGGGCCATTTGTTTCAGAAGTTATCAAGATGGGCTCTTTGATAACTTATACGGCTGTCTTCGCAATGTAACAGGAGGAGTATAGAGAGGGCTTTTTGAGGGATGTCTTTTGGAGTAGTCTGTTGTTTTTCAGAGAAAAAAAAAAATAAATGCATGTTTTGATTGAGATTTTATCTGTGATAGTTGTAATGATCTACTCTGTTTTTCAGCTTTTCCAGGATCTTCGGGATATTGAAGCATACCTTATGTTTCAGTAACAGACTAGTGGATGTTAGATGTATTTTGTACATACATGATCTTTATTTTAAAACATGGATGTTATTTATTATTTCATTATATTATTTTCATCATATCATTGTGTATTATTTGAAATCATATTAAATTTTCAGGATGTGAAATTTCAACTGTTATAAACATGTTAATATATTTGCGTTTTAAATATCTAAATATTACATTTATTCATTGATATTATTAATAGGATACATACATGTTTTCACATAGATGAATTAATGTTTTGATTGAAGGTTGGCTTCAACATCAATTGAAGTCATCGTTGGGTGCTCGGGTGGTTTTTTTTTCTCTCATATTGTTGCATGTCATTATTATTTTCATTTGGAAAATAATAATAGCAATAATAATGAAGTTTTAACTGCGTCAAGGTTTCAGGGAGGGTGATTCCTAGTTGAAAAGATGTTTTATTGCCTCTTATCATTAGGTGTTTTTCTATTAATTTAGATCAGCGAATATTATTTTATTTTATTTTTATATGCATATATGCTGTTCTATTTTGCTACGTTTGTATTGGATTAGATTAGATTAGATCAGTGATCAACCAATGTCGTCATTTAAAACTATGAGATTCACTACAAATGAGTATAGTGGTGCAAGGAATCGGAACAGCACATCGATATTTTAGATAAACTATTCTGTATGCATAATTTCAGGTCATCCATGGAGTTTTCAAGTTTTGTAAAATAACTTTCAAATTTTTTCTCTTAGCTATGATATATTGTATAAGCTTTTAGGTTCATAATAGATACGCAAATCCTTCTACCATTGCAACAGGACAACAATGTGCAGACATGTGTACTTTTTATCATCATAATACGTTATTACGTTACGTTACGAAGGGATATTCCCTTCACTATGTTCTATATACTATTCTATATGACATAGCATATTGATTGTACATTTTTATTATAATCTTATTATATTTATTATAATTTCTTACCTCAGAGCGTATGGTACGGTATGTTCACGCATCCTTCTTCCCCTGTAGATTCACAAAATGCATTGTGGTACAAATCTATTCTTTCGAATCCAACTCATTTTACAGAATCATCTTTTGCGGTTAATGCAACGCAGTAGGCCGGGCCGCTTTGACGCTTGTATCGTGTCTTTGATATGCTGCAAGTATCCAAAAAAAAAAAATTAACCCAATCCAATTAAAATTAACAAAAAAAATAATTGGGCGTTATCTAACCCAATTATTTACAGGATGCTTTCTCGTACTGGCTGCGTTTGTATTCGATTAGATAAGATTAGATTAGATTAGAAACCAAAGGTAGAACTATCGAATCTATTCGTTGTTTTCTGCAACGAAACTGATTTGTTGTTTTAAATGAAGATACCTTCGTATCCAATGCCATACGCGCAACATTCAAAAGCACGAACCGTTTGGTGACTCACAAAGAACATTCGTGCATTGTAGGAAAATGATACAAATAGCTACGAATATTTTGTCACAAATTAAAAAGAAACGTCTCTCAAGTCATTGCATGAATGACTGACCGATTACTACATCGACTCGAAATGTGATTGAAAAAAGCGCAACCACGTGGAGTTGGGCAGTATTTTTTTTTTTTTTAAATGTTTCTGACATGGAAAACGACCCTGTATTTTAGAGAGAGCTGTTATTGAGTCCGTTATTGACCTCACTAGGCCATGGTGACTCGTGAGAAGATACTTTATTAATGAGTATGAAGTTATAGCTCTCGACAGCACTTTAACTTTTATTTTGGGATAAATAAATTTTTCTCACCCATCCAAGCAACAACACCAACTTGCATGAGAACGGAAAAAGATACACATAAATTGGTTGGTCTTTACGAAATTCATTTCGTGCATTATACAAAAAGGTGTTCTTCTTCTTTAGCATTTCAAGCTTATTGCTTTCACAATTAGCTTATTGCTTGCTCTCAACTTAGTGATCTAAATGCACTTCCACAGTTATTAATTGAGAGCTTTCGATGCCAGGTACCATTTTTGCATTAGTATGATTGTGTGGCAAGTACCAGGGAGTCGAGAAATTGTCCTTATCGAAAAACCAGATCCTAGACCAGACCGCGAATCGAACCCAGCCACCTCCAGCATGGTGTTGCTTTGTAGCTGCGCCTTTACCGACTGAGCTAAGGGAGGACCGCATACAAAAAGCTGTAATGGTAGTATTTTACCGGATAAAAAGCAATATGAATGTTTCAAATATTCGATTCTGTTACAGTTGGCTTTCTTGTGTTAATCGCAGCAACCGAATGTGTTGAAAGGTTCAGTTATGTACTGAAAAATAACTTATGGGAAATACCTAGAACGGGACATGCCAGCTGTTAGTGCAAAAACATCACCATTTACCTGTCAAAAAAGACCGTTTTTTGTTGGTCGCTGTGACAACCGCCCCTACCGCCACCGTCGAGTTATGTTACAAGCAGGCAGTCTGTTGATGGTTTTGCCGTGTTGCTGCAAAGAGTATTCATATGAATCAATTATTTTCAATTCACACCTTCTTGTTATCGCATTGAAATGTAACGATTACAATTACAGAAAGCAATAAACCGGCTTGAAAATACCACTCGTTTAATTTACGATGAACGTGTTGGAGAATTAAGCCGATGAAAACCGTGGAAGACTGGACTAGTAATATGCACGAACGCCATTATCCGACTGATTTTTCGGTTTTTTGCTAGTGGTCACAAGAGGATCTTCACTTCCCGCTTTGTTCAAGACTGTCTGGAGAGTCTTTCTTTCAGCTAAACGAGACAAGCAACGTCGACCTACACCACGCGACAGTAACGTTATCGCAGTATATGGCTCCTGTTCCGAATTCGTCGTACTCATTTGACGACCAGGAACATCTGGTAGGAATGGCAAATTTTCTTTCCCTTCGTCGCAAGCAATCCAACGAGCAAAATACAGCAGCATCAGATCGACAAATGACAGTTGTCGAAACAGTGATGCAGTAGATATGGAAGTTTCCGGTGCAGGAAGTTTCCAGTGAGGTGCTGGACCGAGGAGAGCTGAATGCGCTCTTCTACGTAACGGGCTACGTGTTGAAAAGTCTTGTGAATAAGGTACTGTTTGCAAACAATGTATCAAAATGACGGAGAGTCCAAAGGGTGCTCACAGCGACTATCAAAGCTTCACTTTCTATCGAGCGAACGCCATTAAGAGAAACATCCACTTCCCTTCCATCGATATCATCAATTTTTTCAAAGCCATGGAAATCGCGTATCGCAGTTCCAAAAACTATATCACTTCGAACAAGGATCAAAACCAAGTTGAACAGAAGCTAGTGAATGAGTTGGCACTCCTTCCGAACATTTTCCTCTGCTCAACCTTCAAGATGACATTGGTGCGACGTTACGTATCATTCCGGCTAAAGTCACAAGTTTGTTCATTCTATAAAATGATTGGGTTTTTGGATCACTCTTCCTAAAATGATACTGTCTGGAAAAATAAAGATCTAAAATAAGCTTAAGAAGATTCAAAAGTAATGTGTATTATTTTTTTTGATTTTTGATACCATCCTTTTAATTCCCTGTAAGGCATTTTTGTATTCCTAGAGCCTTAAACTCTTGGATCTCTTCATTTAAAATATTGACATGTTTCAAAAGTTTACTTTATTGAATATTACCAAGTAAAAAAAAACCGACAAATTTTGTTTTCTTTTAATTACTTTTTCTTCAATGGGATTACTGTCTAAACATATCTAGCAACACTGGAGTGACCCCCGTATCATAGCAAACACAAATTTATAAGAGAGCATTGCTTTCTTAGCTGGCAGGTCCTGTCCTAGGGAAATACAATAACCAGTAATTTTCTTATCAACATTAAGATTTGTGGCAAATTTGTAATATGACAAAACTATGATAACGATTATATGGCCCACTGTGTAGCTTTGGGGGCAGCGCTGGCAAAGATAATTTTCAATAAAAAACCTTCTACAATATTGACCGAAATATACTTGATAATCTCATAGCGTGAGTAAATGATGATTGAGATATCTTCAAAATGTCATCGATATTTCCGTCATGATAGTACGCGACTGTGTTTTGGTTATTGCAGCTACAAGTACGTTTATTGATATTATTGTTACTTTCGACGCATACCTTGAAATGCATTTTTTCTCTTTTTCTACGACATTTGATTGCTTGGTTGATTTCATATAGAGATGTTAGAAATTTGAGAGCTAAAATTCTATGAGAAAAAATCTCATTACTACTTGATGGTTGAAGAATGGAAAGGAAGCTTATGATAGTTCATTTCTTCGATGGCCAGTTTTTTTTTCATTGTCACATGACGGCCACGATTAAATTATTGGGGTTAAAAGAAGATTCAAAAATAAATAGCAATTAAATTATCCATTCGATGAACAAGTGTGATTAACTTATAATAACGAAGGAGGAAACGGGAATAACCATTCTTTCGTCTCAATTTTGTAGGTTTAGGTGAATCGTTGGGAGTCACGTGGCTGGTATGCTAAGCTTTATTAACTGAAATGTCGAAGCTTATTAACATGCCATTAGGATAAAGACAACTTTTTAACGCAGGACTACGTTTCTCATTACTATACCGGGTGTCATTTCAAAATTTTGAAAAATGAGAGCGTTACACAATCCCCCTCTTTAATAAAATATATTTTTTTTTTACAAACCCCCCTCCCTCCCATCATTTTTCTTTTTCCCTCCTCCCCCCATCTTTTTTTTTTTTTTTTTTTTTCTTTTACCCCCCCCCCCCCATATTTTTTTTTTTCCTTCCCCCCCCCTCTTCTCTTCACCCCCCCACCTCCACCCCCTCCCCCCCATAGAAAAGAACGGATAAAAAACAAACATATAAATATTAACTAACTTATATTATTATGTATGTATGTAGGAAGCCACCATCCAACATGGGCCTTGCCCTGCATGCGGTTCCACTTAATAGAAAGATCATGCTTTGTTAACGTTCTAATTTCAACATATCGCTGTATGGAGGGCCAAAAAGGGTTGGGCAGGCCCGTAAGCAGAGACACACGCGAAACCTGTGGGAATAAGGGAAACTCCTTCCAGCAATATAATCCTATGAAACGAATAACAAAATACGCAATTCAGTTAAGCTTTCCACTAGATGGTTTGTTTAAGAAAGGCGCGTCAAATTCATTACAACTGTTGGAGTGGAATGTACCAATCATAAATGATAGACACATCCCCTCCGGTTGGCCGTCCACTCCATTGTCCAATTGCAACTTCAATGATGCCCTGATGCACCCTTCCATCCCAGTAGTGTTTTAAATCAATATGGTATTAGGTTTTAACAATATAAATCAAATATAGAATATAATAAAGAAATAAGTATATATAGAGTGCGTATGATTGTATATAGTGTACGGAAAAATGAGTAGCCTGAACTGGATAATGTTTTCGAACTGTACACATTGCATGTGAAAATTTCCCAAATGATTTTTATTTAAATTACATGTTTGCAGACTGCTGGCCTACTGCCCTTGTAGAAAAACCTGCAAAAAAAACCTGAAAATTTAGACAATGTATCGTAACCATGAGAAAAAAAATGAATTAAAAATTATTTTACAAAACTTAGTAGTTCCATGGATGACTTGACATAATTTTTATATAATAAAATAACTTATATAATAGTATAACTTAAAATTGTTCCGTTTCCTTGCATCGCAATAATCATTTGTAGAGGATCTTATACGTACTACAGTGATTTTAAATAATTAAATTAATTTAAATGAAATAATATACTTTCAAATCATAACATAAAATAATAGAATGACGTAACAACATGATAACATGAGCACGACAGTTATCGATAAAAGAATGTATATCTGTAACTAAGCTGTTCATCCTCTCGTCGATAGACTTCACCTTTTTCAGTTAGCATCAATGTCAAGTAAGATTAATATTTGTATCGACAATAATAATAATAATAAGAGAACATAATTCATTAATGTACAAAAGATATCTGACATCCAACGATCCAAGCACATCTAATGTGAACGTTATGCTGAAATAATGAAAAACAAATTGAGCCTTTTATGCTTGCAATGTTGCTCCATGCTCATAAGATAAGTGATTTTAGAACGAAAGGATGATCCCAAAGCGTAGTGAATTTATAAATTTATTGTAGATGATCGCACCCCCTCACTACGCTATTGTCAAATTGACAACATTGCCCAGGCTATGCCAACCAGCGTCTCCATGTTTCAGCTGGCAGTCTTGTGTTCATATGACTCGTGGAGGCGTGAGGTAGGAACTTGTGAGGACGAGAGGTCGGCCGCACCCTCCTTCGAAGTTGTCAACTCACCATTTGAAGCCCTCAAGATACAAACAATATATATATATATATATATATATATATATATATATATATATATATATATATATATATATATATATATATATATATATATATATATATATATATATATATATATATATATATATATATATATATATATATATATATATATATATATATATATATATATATATATATATATATATATATGATTAAAAAAAAAAAATTCTCGTTGTGCTGTCTATCTCTCTCATGGATTTGACATTTGTTCCATACCATCCAACTACCTTTTTTTGGCTGGAGCTAAGAAATGGAAGTCAAATTAATAATCATTCTTGTAAAACTCGAATTCTCAGTGCTGAAATATTTTTTTTCGAACTTGTTAAGTAGTGGCTTAATCGTTTCGAAAAAGAAAAACTTAATGATTCAACACGCCAATTATATTCGCCAAGTACTTTCACAATTATTTGACACAAAAGTATTAATTATGGCCAATTACCAATAACCGATACCTATCTCTATTTGACAATTTGTGCGAGAACTTTCTCTTAATGTTTCTGGCAGTTTGTGAACTATTGCTTAAAACGTAAATCTATCAAACGCATTTATTATAACCCAAAAGATGACCTCCTTCACAGACGTCACCAAAAAAGACCATCATATTTCACCAGAAGAGACCATCACCGCAAACCACATTCAACATCAATTAATTTAATTTTAATTTAATTTCATCTCATTTTATCTTCACCGCTGCCATCTCCACAATATCACCGTTTGTCACTATCGTGCCATCATCATCGTGATCAAACGGAACGGGATAGAGTTTTCAGAATCAGCGGGCTTTCTCAAATGTGGGCGGATTGGAAGTGGGCAGTATTCCATGGAGAAAGGCAAATAGCAAAAAAGAGACACTTTCTCATCCGATCAACCCATCATCCCGGAGGCACATACGTCTGTCAAATAGTGGACGTGATATAATTAGAGACAAGTGGTCGTCCAGATTAGTGTATGCACTGTGAAAGGTTTTTTTTTCTATATTCCCATGTTTGAACAACGTTTGTATGCTTTGGAAGTAGGAATAAATTGATTATGTCATCAATTATCCAATTTGCCAGACGTATCTTTCTGGGGTTGAGGTAATGGATGGGAACATGTTAATTGAGTTCCGGGAATATGTGCAAACACGACTCAAATCATATCAATAAAGAGCAGTAAAGAAGAGCCATGGAAACCAAACGAGATTTTAATTTGCTGATATTAACTGAAAAGGGTCGATTGATTTAATCCTCTTATGATTATTGAAGGTTGAACGATCCTTTCAGGTTGAAGTGGCAAATCAGCCCAGTAGTTTAAAATAATCTAATAAAGATAGAAAAAAAATGTTCACACTTTACTCAAATTTAAAATTAGACCAGAATCCGACCTAAGTAGTGACACAATATGGCAAAGTTAAAATTTGTGCTTGTTAGAAATTTGGAAAATGGTGTTATTGAGTATTGGAAAAACCTTCTGCAATATTAGCATTAGCATTAGCATTGACGTTTGCACACCTCGTGGATGGAGCTACGGTGAGGAATAATTCGTTGATGACCATTGCATGTCACCGTGAAACGGAACCAGTTACTGATTCGTTTCTTCACGCAATAATCTCCACGAAGACACTCCTCGATCGCTCACCTGGCCACGTCCATGCAACCGTTGGAGAAAGGGAGAATTTGGTATCTACCTTAAGAAGACACTGGGAACCCACGTAGTCTTCAGTAGATATCAAAGGAAACGGTAAATGAATAGTAAGAGAAAACAGTTATACAGAATGCTCTGTTTGGGGTACAGAACAAAAATTTATCTCAAAATGGTCGTTGGGAGCATCTAGTCTAAGAAGGTTAAGTAATGCTCCATTTATCGTCAAACGGTTGGGACTCAAGCATTAACTTTAGTCCTAGCCCTATATGGCATATGGTTATTGCGCCATTACTCGCTCTCTGAAAAGAGAACATTGCCTGAAATTATAAGAACGTATGGTGAAAGAAAATGTATCACATTTCTTTGATTGCAGCAACAACATGGTGTTACTTTGATATTCAACTTTATTTTCCATCTTATTCATAATGATAGGCTGCTCATCAGCAGAAACATGAAATTCAACAGATGAATGTTACGACTTGCCGTCTTACCTATAGTCAACCAAACCATATTTATTCCTGTAGCAAGTCTGGAACAAAAAAAATACGTTTGAACCCCTGTGCTGATTTATAAAATAAGATATGTTCGTCTAACAAGACTGATTTAATTAATTAATATTAGGTTAAAATAAAAACAAATAAAAAATGTATTAAAACAATTGAGCTAAGATCCCGAACAACAGACGGCAGTGATGGTTCGAATAGATTTAGTAAAATATGAGTGAGATTGATTTAATAATGTTTTGATTCAAGTATTTTTATGGTTTATAGTGATAGCGCCCTTACTTGCTCTCTAAAAAGGAGCAACATATTTTGGAAAGAACCTATCTATGTTTTGAAAGCCTACACACAACCAATATTCTATATTCATGGCTTCCACAACTGGGCTCGATTCCTTTGCTCAGAGAACAATAATAATTAAGAGGCAATATGGAAAGAGCTCACCGTAACGATTATCAAGGCAGATTATCATCACGTCCAGAGCCCCAATCCAGAAGTACACCCTTCAAAATCATACTTCTTTTCGCTTGCATACGTGCCGTTTTTGAATTTCATTGCACTCTTTTCTCTTAGTTTTCCCCATTTCCAACACGAGAACAAATAATTTAACTACCAGAAACATATTGATAATTAAATAATAAATTCAAACTATTTTTTATACATCTTGCAAACGACCGTAAAAACTGACAGAAAAGAAAATCACGTCTGTTCGTGGCAAAGGCACACTGCGTTTTTCGTATTGGAAAAACTTTCTGCAATATATTCAGCAAATATAAGTACTTCATAATTAAAACAAAAATCCATGTTTTAATGATATGCGAACTAAAAATGTTACATTGGGTAACGGGATGTAAGGTAAGCTTAGCTCATTCATTCGACCTATGCCCCAAATATGTCATTGATTCGTCGATAATCAACAAAAGCATGTTGCTAAAAGGATAACCGGTTTATTTTGAAGCAATTGAGACATTATTGATCAATTTACAGTTATTCACTTCCGCGTAATTTTCGATAACCTCAACTTTTTTGACAACATGAAATCAAAAGCTAGGCTGAACAGGTTATCTCCACGATCTTCTACACTGTGTTCAATTTATTCTCATACAAAATAAAACTCTATTTATTTCAAATCGATAATCTAGATTTTATTGATAACTTTACCCATTATATTGCAATATAATACTGATCAACTACAGCATATGTTTTGGAATAATACCGCCTTTAACCTTCTTGGCCAGCTTCGACTTCCATCGGCATTCCGTCCCAAATTCGTTTGATTACGGTTTTGAATTGGTTCATATTAGACACCCTGTGGTCTTTTAATTTCGCCAACATGTATGACCATACGAAATAATCCAAGGGATTCAGATCTGGTGAACTGGGAGGCCATTCATTCTTGCCCAAAAAGTCGGTCAAATTTTCTCGGCACCAGCCCCGAACGACATTTGCAATATGCGATGGTGCTCCGTCCTGCTGAAACACATAGTGATCATCTCCAAAAACCTCTTGTACCTATGGCTTGACAACTTTCTCCAAAACATCCGTTTTATAATAAGTAAACGGTATTCACTTTAACGCCTTTTTCGATTAAAACCAGTGGTAACCAGTGCGCCATCTATTGCTAAACAGTGCGAACTTAGTTGCGCACCTAATACATAGTTATCAAAATTCTATAAGGTGCGCAACTAAGTTCCCGCTGTATAGCAATAGATGGCGCCAGTAGTAAGTGCTGGTCGAATGTTGTACATCTCAAGCGTCATAAACCAAGCTCAGACATATGGTAAACAAACCGCTTTGCCAAATCAGTGATTTTGGTTTAGTGTTATATATTTTGGTTGTTTGAAGATGTCTGATTTCGTGCCAAATAATCGTCATTTGCGGGAAGTGTTGATTTTCTTCTTTCATTCGAAGAAAACGGCGGCTGAAGCACATCGAGAGCTCCAAAAAGTTTACGGTGATGCTGCTCTGAGTGAAACAACGTGTAGTGATTGGCTTCGTCGCTTCAAAAACGGTGATTTCAGTGTTGATGATCGTCCGCGTGAAGGAAGGCCAAAAAACTTCGAAGTCTCTGAATTGGAGGCATTGCTCGATGAGGATGACAACGCTCGACCTCACGTTGCGAAACCCGTGAAAACCTACTTGGAAACGCTCAAATGGGAAGTCCTACCCCACCCGCCATATTCTCCTGATATTGCACCGTCCGATTATTACTTGTTCCGTTCGATGGCACATGGTCTCACTGGTCAGCAATTCCACTCATATGATGACATCTCAAAATGGCTTGATTCTTGGATAGCATCAAAAGACGAACAGTTCTATCGAAATGGTATTCACGTTCTACCAGAAAGATGGGAAAAAGTCGTAGCTAGTGATGGGCAATACTTTGAATAATTCGTTTGTAACCTTTGTTTTCAAAATAAAGTTCCTTTTTCACCAAAAAACAGCGAGAACGTAGTTGCGCCCCTAATACATAAAATTTATTTTCCACTCAATTTGACTGAGAGTTTAGATTTCATAGTTAAATTTTACACGGATAATGGGAAATATAAGAAAAAATGCGGAGCAGCATTTTTCCACGTCATGTCCTCTCTCGGCCACTGTTCAATGTTGCCTGGTAGGTGGATTGCGGGGCATTGTAAAAGTACATCATTTAGCTAATTTATTAATGTCTTGTCATGCCTACGTGCAATTTTAAAGAAGTAAAGTGGAAGCTGGATAAATTTCAAGCAAACAGTTTCATATACATACCTCCTTGGTGCATATATATAACGGGCAGTGCAGTTCGAGTTTGCAACCAATTGCGCTATTGGTTTTGGGAGAAGAGTCAGGACCTGATGATTATGAATCGAATGAGTGGAGTGAAGCTGTATTGATATTTTGAATCACCCTAATGCACAATCTGTTCTCCCGCATTTTTTTAGAACTATGTCGCGAGGAGCCACTATTCATAATCCGATATATATGACAAGAAGCAACAATGTTGACTGATGAAGTCAACCCTGAATTTACAGCTTGATAGATACGTAAGCCTTAATATAAATGGGAGTGATGTTAGTTAGAGGATAAGATCTTCTGAAAAACGACATGTTCGGCACATGCATTGAAGTTCTGTTCACATCGCTACTACTGGAATGTTTTCATAGTACATGTCATCTGCACCCGGACTATTTAGAATAAATTGCCCACAAATTGAAAACAACCCCTTTTTGGCGTTGAAAAGCACCTGTGTAAATCATTCCCACACATCGCTCTCTTCCACGGATGCAAAACCATTATTTGCAAACGCCGAAAACCCATTTCCGATCCGCACTTGAGCTAGCCGAAGAATAGAATTCAATTTCCGCAATTTTCACAATAGGCATCGCCAGACACAACATCTCCCGGTGGGGTCTTGCTGCTAGAGGGTGGGAAGTCAAAGTAACGAAGCCGTGCCGATACATACCTCCTGTATGCAGGAATGCTGCCACATTTGAACCCCCTGACAACGACGCTCAGTCCAGAATGCTTGATTCGTATCCTTTCCTCATTCTTCACGCTCTTCCCATCTATCGGTCACAGGAATGCAACAGCAACAACGATATATATGATCTATTTTGCAAATATATTCAATAATAAAACATTTTCGTTCGTGCCAACCATCCCGCGCTGGTTCATATTTGGGATAACTCTTTTCGCGATACCAATTTCCAAAATCCAGATGGCGGTTGACAGTTTGAATAGTAGGCCAAATTCTGGCAGAACTGAAAGGTTGCCTCGCGTGAAAAGAGATTTTGTCATCAAATGACGATGGCTTGGAATGCAGATTTAATATGAAAAAAAAAAATTCAAATTGATTTAACATCTTGACCCTCCTCACTAAACTCAAAGTATGATATTTACTTATAAATAAAATGTCTAAAAATAGCTTTTTCATGTCTCATGCCAATTATGCCTCTGAATTTTAAAACGCTTGTACAGACGATGAATATAAAACAACAGCTTTCGTATACATGGCGCATGCACGAAAAAATAAATGAACAACGTAAATTTAAGTTTTCCCTACAATGCCACTTTTTCTTATTCTTCTTTTTTTTTTATTTAAGAGGCTGGTTCAACAACAGAAGGAGGCACCTCCATCCTACATATCGCACTCACCGACCTCGGCTGGGATAGACCCAGTGCCAAGTAGTAGTCACGCTTACCACTTCTACGCCGTCTCCCCTCATATGTATGTTAATAGATGAGAGATTCTCAACTTATCATAACGAGGCTTTGTGGAAATGTCATGGTAAAATCTAGTTCCGACCGCCAGACAGTGGTGCGTGACCGTAAAGTGCAGCAAAGGCTGAATAGGAAGACCGAGAGCAGGGTGCCCTCATCTTTCCGTGCCTTGGGCCTAGAGGTTGGTGGAACCAGCCAAACGGTGAACAAGTACCTGGCCAAGATGGACAACGTTATGCTGTAGCGTCAGTCAAGGCCGGCCGCGTCTGTGCAGCAGGCAATCATCCAGAAGGAGCGGGTGATGTAAATTGCGGCGTCGTGATCATAATGGTTAACGAAACCAACTTGACGCAGGTCGGCAACGACTGGCAGGGAATCGAGTGCCAGGAAGGCAACGACTGGCAGGAAAACAAGTGCCCTTACAGAAAAACAAGTGTCTCTACAGAAAAACAAGTGTCCCTACAGAAAAACAAGTTACTTTTAAATACTGTTGAGAACCAGATAAATCAACATTTGAAAAAGACCTATTTTTTCCAAAAACTATTATTACTTTTGTTTGACATACGATAGCACACCAAAAGTTGTATATTTTATTGTTCTAGAATCAAAGGGAAGGCAACTTTGCTGAAAAATTTAATATAAAAAAATTAGAGCAAAATAACTGATTTTTAAAGGAAACCCCTAGGCTACATAGGAAAAATTGCTCTCATTTGGTCAAAAGCTACAGAAAAATTTGTTCAGTCAAATTTGCTTAAAATTTTCTCATCTATAACCTTTTTAAAGGAAATATGCCTTTATGTCTGCATATAAGAAGTTAGACTTTCGATTTCTCTGAAAATAAGTACCACTCTAGTTTTTATTGGCACCAATAGTAGGGCCTTATTATTACAAACAACGATTTTGAAGACAATTTTGCTCCAAAACTTCAAACTTAAGCTGAAAATGTATCTTTCCAGCTTAATTTGCATTCTGGACCACTGTGCACTAGTACGACCGATCCTTGAAAATGCCTCCTTGGTCTGGCATTCTTATCAACAGACTTGGAGCTTGAGGATCGAAAGAATACAGCGCATGTTTATCCGGATGGCATTGCGTAATCTACTATGGCGTGATCCACAAAATTTCCCACCATAGTCAGATCGCTGAAATCTGCTGCAAAATTCGACATTATTTTTGAATATGGCTTCTGCTCACTTGTCGGCACGTATTTGTATTGCACGATTTTTTTTTTTTAATTTTTAGTGTCCGATGAGCTATGATGATTAAATAAATCAATAAATAAATTTAAAAAATAACACACTAGTGAAATAACGTTTTTTCCTAGCGGAACCACTCATATTTCAGTTTGCAAAATACATGAAGAAGGTTGCAAGATTTTATTTCAAACTGTGTGTACATGTGCGTATATACAATCTAATAACAACCACAAAGGAGCATTATTCCTGGGCAATTATGCATTACGATTTGTTTTCTTGCACACATGACAATGCAATGAAAAGATAATAAAAAAAACCCCACTAAACTCGTGTAAAGCAAATTTCAAGAATCAAGTTCTATCATACTTTCAGGCCAGTGAATGAGAATTATATTATTGTTAAACGGTTGATGAAGTGCATTGCATAAAGCTCTAAAATTAAATACAAGCATGTGTAGAAATACAATAAAATAAACCCAACAAGAATTTAACGAATAGGAACCACAAAATTAAATCAATAAATTTTACTCCAATACTTATGGAGAAGCATGCCTAGTTGCTTAAAAAAGCATGTGAACCTTTGGTAAAGAAAAAAAACCATAGCTCAGAAAAGGCTCAATCAACATCGCTGATTTTCGAAAGATTGTTGTAAAAAAGAAAAATGCTTGAAAGGAAATATATTTTCCGCTATAGCGTTTTTTCTGTACAAACCATCTGAACAAAGAATTACAAATGTATTCGATGTTTTCAAACTAAATCTCATTTTTTAATAACAGTTTTTTTTATCAAAAAATAATTCAATTTCTTTCCATTTACGAACTTAATTAGAAATCGGTTATGTGAGTCAAAAGGTATGTATTTTAAGAAATGTCGTTTTTGAATAATTTTTAAAAATTCTAAAATTTGAATCACCCTATCACTGACAGGGTGACCCCAGTTACGAAATGAAAAAATACGGTTCTGATATTTTTCAAGAAAGAACAAAATAACCAATTGCTGAATAAAGGATGTCGGCACGCAATCGATCGATACCAGTTATGGCAGATTATGCACAAATATTGATTTTCAGGTAAACATACGAGATCCTGAAAATATTTGGACTGCGTATCCTGGAAAGGTGGTGGGTTTTATAAACTCGATTTTGCCTGACTGGGAGACGCGTCTTAGGCTGTTCACTTGACAAATGGTGATCAAGCTTTAAGATGTGAATAGTAATAGTTAACAGGGATTATGATGCATCGAGTACTTTTAAATCTCGACGAGGACTACGGGGTGATGGGCTCTCGTGTTTTCTACTCAGGATTGAGCAAGATTGAGCTCTTCATTAATGCGTTGAAAACAAAAAAAAATATGAAAGAGGTTCACGAGTAGATAATACTAGCCTTCCATCCCGAGTTCAGATCAACGGTAATGAAACCGAGATGGTAAACGAATTCGTGTTTCTGGGCTCATCAGTAACCACCGATAACGACATCAGCAGAGAGATACAACGACGTATTATGGCTGTAAATCGTGCCTACTTTGGACTTCAAAGGACGCTACGATCGAACAGAGTTCACCGAACTACAAAGTTGACTTTCTACAAAACATTGATTAGCCCTCTACGGCCACGAAACATGGCCTCGGTCGCGGAGGACCAAAACGCATCCTTGGTGTTTTCGAACGAAAAGTGATGCGTACAACCTACGAGAGTATGCAGATTGAAGGGCGAACGTAGAAAAGGCGAATGAACCACGAATTGAATGAGTTGCCACATGAGAAAATAGTTCTCAATGACGAACCATCTGGTACAAGAAGAAGAGGCACGTTACGGGCAAGATGGATTGATCTAGTGGAAAGTGACCTCCGAACGCTTAACAGATGGTGAAGCTGGGGAAATGCAGCCTGGTTAATGAGTAATGACGTTGACACGAGCTCCATATTACTGGAAAACAATCATAGAAAAGGCTCCCAAAAAGAATTACCTAATTGTGTGCTATAACTGGCGTGGCATTATGTTGCTATGTATCGTTCTTAAAGTTCTATGGAAAGTGATCCTAACGCGGATTCAGGACAAGATCGATGCGTTTCTCCGGCAGTAACAGGCTGAATTCCGTGCTGAAATATTCTGTGTGGATCATATTGTCACGCTCCGTATAATTCTGGAGCAGCTCAACGAATTCCAAGAGTCCCTTTATGTTGTGTTCATTGTCTACAAAAAAGCTTTCGACCGACTCAATTAAGAGAATATGTGGAGCACCTTAAGACGTAAGGTAATCCCTGAGAAAATCATCGGCCTAATCGAAGCTCAGTACGAGGCCTTTTCGTGCAGAGTGTTGCACAACGGGGTCTTGTTCGATAATAACCGGTTAGTAGCTAGAGTGAGAAAAGGGTGTACCCATACTATCACCACTACCCGAGCAGAACACAAAAGCATATGAATACCTTATTTTGATCTTGATAACTGGCCTTGGTATTAAAGAGCTCAGATTAAGAGGTAAAATACCTAAGCAAAATACCTAAGAATTGCAAGCAAAATATCTCTCGAATAACTAAACTTGATATTTCGGATACCTGGGTAAGTATCTGGACACCTTAGAGGTATTATTTCGGTATTGTCTTACCTCAATTTGGTATTCGCATGACATTGTGGGAACAATTTGATGGTATTATCCTCAGATATTTTACCTCTTAATCTGAGCTCTTAAATACCAAGGCCAGTTATCAAGTTATTCGCTTCTGCTCGGGTACTGTTCCTCATTGTAATTGACCAGATTCTGGTAAAGGGCTATACGGTCAAAATTTGGTCAATATCAACTTGACGTATTTCTTTCAATTTTGCATTTAAAAAACCTGAACACCCCTCATTTTGAAGGTGTGTGTGTGTAGAATGTTGCTCCTATTTTGATTTTGGAATTCACTCTTCAGTTGTCAAAATACCGTCCAAGCAAGAAGAGCAGCGTATCAAAATTTTGCTCGCGCATCGCGAAAATCCGAGCTACTCGCACGCAAAGTTGGCAAAATCGCTAAAAGTTGCCAAATCAACCGTTACAAATGTAATTAAAGTGTTTGGGGAACGTTTGTCGACAGCCAGGAAGTCTGGATCGGGGGGAAATCGAAAACCGGAAGCCGCTGAGACGACAAAGAGAGTTGCCGGTAGTTTCAAGCGAAACCCTAACCTATCTCTCCGAGATGCCGCAAATAAGCTGGGTGTATTGTCTACAACCGTGCATCGAGCCAAAAAACGAGCCGGACTATCGACTTTCAAGAAGGTACCCGAGCAGAAGCGAATAACTTGATAATTGGCCTTGGTATTTATGAGCTCAGATTAAGAGGTAAAATACCTGAGGATAATACCATCAAATTGTTCCCACAATGTCATGCGAATACCAAATTGAGGTAAGACAATACCGAAATAATACCTCTAAGGTGTCCAGATACTTACCCAGGTATCCGAAATATCAAGTTTAGTTATTCGAGAGATATTTTGCTTGCAATTCTTAGGTATTTTGCTTAGGTATTTTACCTCTTAATCTGAGCTCTTTAATACCAAGGCCAGTTATCAAGATCAAAATAAGGTATTGATATGCTTTTGTGTTCTGCTCGGGTAGTGACTCCATATCGCGATGATAAACAAAATACGACGGCCAAAGCGCGATCCCGGAGGCTGTACACGACGATGCTGACGAAGTTTGACTGCGTGGTAATGGACGACGAAACCTACGTCAAAGCCGACTACAAGCAGCTTCTGGGATAGGAGTTTTATACGGCAAAAGGAAGGGGAAAGGTAGCAGATATTTTCAAGCACACGAAACTGTCAAAGTTCTCAAAGAAATATCTGGTTTGGCAAGCCATCTGTACCTGTGGCTTGAAAAGCAGCATTTTCATAGCTTCCGGGACTGTCAACCAAGAAATTTACGTGAAAGAGTGTTTGAATAAACGTCTGCTGCCTTTCCTGAAGAAACACGGTTGTTCCGTACTGTTTTGGCCGGATTTGGCATCTTGCCATTACGGTAAAAAGGCCATGGAGTGGTACGCCGCCAACAACGTGCAGGTGGTTCCCAAGGACAAGAACCCTCCCAACACGCCAGAGCTCCGCCCAATTGAGAAATACTGGGCTATTGTCAAGCGGAACCTAAAGAAGACCAAAAAAACTGCTAAGGACGAGCAGCAGTTCAAGGCAAACTGGCTTTCTGCGGCGAAGAAGCTGGACAAGGTGGCGGTACAAAATCTGATGGCAGGGGTCAAGCGTAAGGCCCGGCAATTCGGATTTGGAAAAGCGGAAGCCTAACTGAATATTTTTCCTGAATTTTATACTAATTGAACTTGAAAAAGAAATTTAATTTGATTTTTTAAATAAACGATTTCACCGATTTACACGCGTTTTCCCTTGACCAAATTTTGACCGTATCACCCTTTATTTAGGAGCGATTGACCGTGAATCAAACCGTGATGTGTTGTGGCAGCCTATTACAATGGAGCACCTAAATGACTTCGAATTGGCTGATGACGTTGTACTACTAGCCCAACGGCACTCTGATATGCAGAGTAAGCTCGACGACCTTGTCGAACGCTCCACTTCGGTAGGTTTAACTATCAACGGTAACAAAACCAAATCTTTGGATATTAAGACGTTGACGCCATCCAACTTTACGATAGCTGGGCAAAAAAATGGATAATGTTGAATGTTTCCAATATCTTGGCAGCCAAATGGCATCAGACGGCGGTACAAAGTTCGACATACATAGTAGGTGTAAGGATCAAGAAGACAAGGGCTGCTTTCTGGACACCCCTAAATACGTATATCTCTGGAAATACTTCATCAACGCGTGAAATATTTTGCAGACTGATGAACGTATGCCTGTTCATTGTGTTAAATCAATTTTTGGTGATACTACAAGCTTTTAGATCGAAGATGGCGTCGAAAAAAGAGCAAGTGCGAAAGGCAATTGTGTGCGGTCGCAATGAAAATCCGGATCTGTCAATAGAAAAACTTTGCAAAAAAAGCTTGGTTTCAGTGATTGCAGTCCATAACGTTCTTAAATCTTTCGATACACGTTTGAAAACAGCCAGGAAAGCCACGAAACAAAAACGGATATCAGGAACCACCAGAAGGACGCGAAGGTGAAGAAAATATTGCAGAAGAGTCCAAATCTTTCGGTATGTACTGTGGCTAGAAAAATAAAAATGTCTCCAAGAATGAAGTCGTTCAAGGCGAAAACTGTACCGAACCGTAATGATAAACAGAATGTGACGACTAAAACCCGGGCTTGCAAGTTATATCGCGAATAATTGACGAAGTTTTCCTGCGTGATAATGGGCGATGAAACTTATGTGCTGAAAGACTTTAAGCAGCTCCCGAAATATTTTATTATACTGCCATGCAACGGAACGGCATAGGGGAGCATATCAGGACGAAGAAAAAGGCCAAGTTTCCCAAAAAATATTTGGTTTGGTAGGCAATATGCAGCTGTGGTCGAGCAAGCCAAAGCTTCATCACTACCGGAACGGTAAACAAGGATATATACCGTGAAGAATGCCTAAAGAAGCGATTGTTACCATTCCTACGCAGCCATGACGCTCCCTCGGTATTCTGGCCTGATTTGGCATCTTGTCACTACGCCAAAGATGTTTTGGAATGGTATAAAGCGAATGGAGTCCATGTTGTACCGAAAGAGGCGAATCCACCTAACTGCCCGGAGTTGCGACCTATCGAGCGGTATTTGGGCTCTCGTGAAGAGGGAACTAAAACTCAATATAAACAACAAGCTACAACTATAGAAAAATTTCGAAAATCTTGGACAAAAGCAGCTAAATCGGTTGTAAAGAAGTCTGCACAGACTCTAATGGTTGGAGTTAACTCAAAAGTTCGTAGTTGCCTCATGTATTGATTAGTTGTAAGATGACTAATAATGTACAATCAAACGAATAAAAAATGCATCTTTGATTGAACTAACAGCAAATTTATTTTATTCCAAATTTAATCTGTCCAGATTTTGTCATGAACAAGCCTTGTGGAAAAACAAGCAGATTAGTGAACGTACCAAAATCCGAATATTTAACTCCAACGTGCTGCTATACGCTAGTGTAGCGTGGTGTGTATCAGTGGAGAGCACTCAACGGCTGCAGGTGTTGATCAACGGATGCCTGCAATATGTAAATAATTCGAGCTTGGTGGCCTTACAATTGGACCTCCAATGCTGAGTTCCATCGACGGTTTTGCCAGAAGCCGATAGCAACTAAAATTCGGGAACGGAAGTGGGGCTGGGTCAGCCACACTATAAGAAGGGGGGAATGAAATCTGCAAACAAGCGTTAGACTGGAACCTAGCAGGACATCGCAGCAGAGGCAGACCCAGAGGCTCATGGTGGCGTAGCCTCAATCAAGAAATAAAATAAGTCGTCGAAAATTTGACCTGGCAGATTTAAGCGATAGCGGGCAATCGTTCAGGATGAAGATCTTTCAAGTCGGTCCTTTTCACCACCCGGTTACGCAGGACCCCTAAGTAAGTAAGTTTCGATGTAGGTGCCATTCCAAGCATATCCTACGCCCCGGTAGTTGAGAAATGATTCTTAATGAAAAATCCAATCCATCTTTGATGTTTCAATATATTGTGGGTACTGAGATTTTCACTTGGTGCTACCTATTTTTGCTCTCCCTGGCTTGGACAACTTTTAATAAACCGTGAAGATTCCTTTATATATGCTCTTTCTTGTACTTAACTCTGATCTTAAATTTAATCTTCAAGATGATGATTATGATTATGGAAATGTTACACTACCATCTATTGTAGCAAGGTAACTTTCCATAGCGGTGGAATAATCTGAAAAACGATTTGATCAGGATTCTATTGTTGTTTGTGATCATCATGCTCCTGTATGAAGGGCCAAAAACATTTGGGCGGGCTCATAAGCAGAGACGCTTACGCGAAACCCGCGAATATAGGGAAAAGAATCTCCTTCCAAAAGCAAGTTCACACTTACAGCACTTGAATCGAGCCCTCGATTGACAAAATAAACCCAACAGATGGGGTGGGGATGGGGAGCCCGCCCTCGTTCCGCTAAATGTTAATAATAGGGAGGAGGCAGTCCCATGCTCCCTATTCAAATCGTTTCACTTGGGTGCCCTGATGGTCCCTCCATTTCCACGTTATATGTTATTTAATATTTAGTATATTTGGAACACAAACTATAACTATGCATAATATGCGTACGTATAAAATATATCTGACATCCACTGGATTGTTACTGAAAAAACATAAAAAATTAGACATGTATTAATATCTTATTAGTACTGGAAAAGCTGCAAACAGAAAATATCATTTCAAAAATCAATGATGAAATTTCAATAAGAGATATTATTTTATAAGACATGTTGTTTTTTGACCAATTTTTCTTCATACTGTTTAAGTAACACTTCAAAGATAGCAATTGGAGTGATCGAATTTGATGATTTCTGAAATAAATGACTAATCTTCCATAAAACCACTAAACATATTTAAATATAATCCTATACTGCTTATAAGCACATGTCAGTCTTTTATAAATATAGTATTTGAAGTTCAGATGTGCAATTTTAAGGAAAATGTTATGCTGAAATGCTGAAAAACAGATTTAGCCTTTGATGCTTGTCATGTGGCTCCAGACTCTGAAATGATTTTGGAGTACAAAGATGATTCGAAAGCGTGCAGAAATAATTAATTAAATGAGAATGGAAAATAATATGATATGATTTACAGGTAAGGATATATAACGATGTTTATAGGTACACGATCGTCAGTCGCACCCCCTCGCTTCGTTAATATCAAAATGACAACATTACCCAGGCTACGCCAACCAGCGTCTTCATGTTTCACCTGGCAGTCTTTGGTGATCATATGACTCGTGGAGGCGTGTGGTAGGAACTTGTGAGGACCAGAGGTCGGTCGCACCCTCCTTCGAAGTTGTCAACTCACCATTTGAAGACCCTTCAATTTAATCTTCTAGATCATCATAAAGTTGCAAGCAGTGAGAAGACAGGGAGCTTTTGTGATTATCGAATGTATGATGGCTCGCAAAATAAGTGAAGATTTGTTTCATTAAAAATCATAAAGACAAACTCAAATATAAAAACATCAGTAGATTGCAAAATTTCTCAACTAAACTCTATTTTGCTCCAACGCGTCCGATATCTGCACCCACGATAATAGTGGAATTGATAACATTTATGCTTCGATGTCATCAGTTTGGCTTCCATCATTCAGGCACCCGACAGAGGCAGCCACCAGCAGCTGTAACAACGTGTCACCAAGAGGACCATATGTGTGTGTGTGTGTATGAGCGCGCTAGCAAACAGGATGTGTCATCTTCACAATACAGGGCGGAACCAAGACCGACGACACACTGGTCGGATCTGCTCTTACACAATTATGGCAGCAGCCAACGGCAAAAGGGACCTGAAGATAGGTAGTTGGCCGCCGTTCCGCTCAATGGCAGTGAATATGTTTGCTAGTGAAATTGATAAATGTGATTTTCCTCGAAAAATTCCCTCACACTTGGCTCGATTCGACACGGGTTGCTACTGTCTGAAGGTGACAGTCGATTTAGGTGTTGATTTTTTTTCTCGCTCTCGCTCCATGAGTTATCATTTACGGGTAGTAGCGCAGTGCACATCAGGATAATGTTATTTTCGAATACTTGTCAACGGGTGGGCGCCAACTATCGACCGCCAACAGGAAATATCTGTCAGCACTCGTATCAATGAATGGCTCCCACTATTAGAGAGTGTCATAAATCCAGTGCACTTTTGTTGTTACTATTGCTGAAGGTGGGTGGCGGTGTAGGAAGTTAGAATTGCAATAGGATTTCGGAGGTGGCTTTGATTGGCTTCTGGAGGTGGCATGAATGATGTATTATAGTGATGTAAATGGAAAATGATATAGGGTTTGCAAGTGTTGCTGATTTACTAGCATGTATCGGGCTTTAATAGTTGACTGGTAATATTATATAACTTTTCTTATGATCGGAATAAGAGGTTAAAAGAAAGAACGTGGTATTTACAAGCCAAAGAAAATTCAGCCCAGTAAAAGAAATGTCACGCTCCAGATCTTCCTTAATCATGTAAAGAAGTAAACATTTGCTGAAATAAAAAGATCTTACTGGGGAACAACAGGCAACGTTTGAAAGCCGGCTTGACATTCATTGTAATAATGTTGTAAGGACAATGCTAGTCGGATATTTGGAAATGTAGTAATCCTGGTGAGAGCGAGCTTTTCAATGGAATACCGGTAACTATGAAATGAGAAAAAAGATAAGTAATTTCCACTTAATTTTTTTTTACCTTTATTGCTTATCTTGGCAGATACGCGTATTTCGTCTACAATGTGCAGACTTCTTCAGTGTCGTGTACTAATACTCGATTGTCAATTGCACTGTCAAGATAAGCAATAAAGGTGGTTGGAATTAAATGGAAATTACTAAAATTCTCATTTTCTTGTTAATCCAGTAACTTTCTGGACCAAAACCCTTGAAAAATAACAATTTATTAATGAAAATTCAAAATTAATTAGTTTAAAAATAATACAGCACCCGTTCTTCACTTTCTTATCATCGGCATTGTTTCACTTATACAAATCTCACGTGTTCTAGGCCTTCTTCAATAATTTCTTTAAAAAACTTCATGTTTAAAATCTTAATAATATTTTTTTTTTCATTTGCAACTGTCCCATTCCTCTTTGGTGACTGTTATTTTTATCCACGTTCATTTGAAAACTTAACTTACTTTACGCCTCATACTGTGTTGGCACAATTTGTCTATGTTTAAACATTTAGCAATTAAATCATTTTTCCTAGATTCTGATCCGATATAATGCTCAATTTCGAGCAGGAAATCCAAAGTTATTCTTTTTAGCTTGCCAGCAACCTAGCGCAAAAGTCTTTAGTTAAAAATCGTTACAGAATTCAATCCCGTCTAATCTATCCATGAATAGCATTTCATAAATTTCACTCTTCCAAAGCCGATCAGATTTAAATCACATGCAAGCAACCGACATCCCGGTAGCATCATATTATACCCGTTCTACGATGACGAACCATAATTTGGCATTCAGATAAGACCGAGTGGAGGGAAAACATGAACCGGAAACAGTGGCAAAAAGAAAATGCATATCAATCTCATCGCTGTTGCCATTGAAAAATTTGAGTACCTTTAGTACAGAACGAGAGATGAATTTTACAGACATGGAACCATCATGGGCATCCAAGGGCGGCAATCGGATCAAGATAACCAGTGCCGGGAGATGGAAAAATGAATTGAAAAAGGATAAGCCGAATGAAATGAAAGGCAAAATGATAATCAGATTGTTGGTTTGTTCATGTCAATTTTGGGCGTGTGGGTGAGTGTTACAGCATCCTAGAGATGGGGATAAATTGTCCATGTCCTGCTGAATCAGCTCACTTGACTGTAGAGTTTGGCTTGGGTTGAGAGTTCAAATTCCATCCATTGACTTAAAATAAAGAGACTGCGGAAAATTGAAAGCACCAGCATAATTGAGTGACATGAGAAGCTTGGGGATCCGATGCAAGACAGACAAGGGAACCTATAATCGTGTAAGTCCGTATAAGTTGCTTTCCTAAGCAAGAGGACATAGGGCATGGAAGATTCCTTTATAAAGAATTGTCAAAAATAATCATAAGCGTCGTTACGGGATCTAAACGACGGCAAGAGAGCAGTGTGGTCTTGTTTCTTGCTTGAAGCCAAAATAGATGACGGAGTGGGTCTTTAAAAAGCTTGCTCGTACCGGTAGAGGTCTCCATAGTATTTACACAGCAAATGTAGAGAGCTGGGTGAACGTCATAAAAGTTTCACTGGATTTTGGCATGTCCCAAGTGGCAACAATTTGGAAGAAATCAGAATGCTGAAATAATGAGATTATAAATAAAACATGTCGAATTAAACGAATTTTATTTGCCATTGCAGAGCTCAGTCTGTGCGGATGACGAATTGATATTGGAGAGAATGGGAATGAAGGTTGCAGTCGTAAATTTTGCTCCGATTGAAGTTTCAGTATTTTACTTACAGAGAGATGACTTGATGTCATATGGAACTATGCAAACCATTTGTCATAACATGGAGAACGTATCTTCTAGAGCATGATGAGCGACAGTAAGTAAAACAAATGTTATATCACTTCGTAATAAAAATCATAACTCATCGGATTATAGGAGCGAAAGATTCTGTGATAAAAGGGAACCGTTTGAAGCAAATCAGTTATTCACAACGACATCTGAAGAAGATCTATCAATTGATTTGGAGTGAATTTGAACTTGAATAAAATAAAAAACATTGTTCACTTGAAGCGTCACCTGGAAACCCCCTTGTCATTGCAGTTCAACAGAATTGATCAAAAACAACAGAAATAGCAGTTTTACTTTTACCGGATTATTTTGATGGACAATCAAGGAGATGGACAGATCTTCTTAGGTTGCGTGACTGTGGTCAGTAGTCATTTTCTTTTCGACTACGTTTTAATTCACCTTGCGGATCTTTTCAAACCACAATACAAGCAAATAAAAATGCGCATTTGTTTAAATTTTTATATTTGGTTAATTTGTGTAACTAATTAGTTCTTTCAGTTCACATTATACTTGTGAATGTTAACTTTTATGTACTGCATCAGGACATTGGAATTTTTTTTTCCAAATGTGACTACAAGTTTGTTACTGGCCTAGAAGATGCCGAAGGAGATTCCAAGTACTTAGAATGTCATTTGGCCACAGTTTATCGCGTCAAAAAGTCTCTACAGGATGGTTATAAGGAACAAAAGCCGGGAAGTGGAGGGCCGTGGTTTGCACGTAAGTCAAACGTGATCAAATCGGTCCATGCAAAGATTACTCGATGCGGGACGTGCCATCAGGAAACTTGCGAAGGAAGCTAACTTTTCTGAAAAATCCTTGCGAAGAACCATTAAACAAGACTTGCACGCATCTTCCAGAGCTAGAGTAAAACGCCACTTGGTTAAGAAGTGGGTAAAGGAACTACGAGAGACTCGTTCGAAGAGTATTCTTCCTTTGTTGAAGAAGGAAAAAAATGATAATCCTGTTCTCCGACGAAAAACTGTTCCGCTTCGATGCTATGTCAAACAGGCGCACAAACTGGTTCATTTCACTGAAGAAACTTGAAGATGTTCCGGAGAAAATGAAGTTCAAGTTCCAAACAGACTTCCGGCTGGTGTCATGATGTTTGGCTTAGTGGTGTCCAAAAAATGCATTTCCAGCTATTTCCATTGATCCTGGTGTTATACCGAATGCCTAGTGTATGTTGGTATTTTGAAGGACCAAGTGCTTCTCTGGGTGAAGACCAACTTCTCTGAGGATCAATACGTTGTCTTACACCCGGATAGGGCACCATGTCACACATCAAATCGGACCCCTCGAAGGCTGATGGAAAATATGAAGTTTTGGCCAAAATATGTGTGCCCCCTTGCAGTCCGGACCTTAACAGATTGGATTATTCGATTATGGGCGTATGTTGAAGCACAAGTCTGCAGAACATCTCACCCTACCATGAAGACCTTGAAGTCTGTCATAACGTGCACATGACATTCTATGTTGAAGGCCTTCGAAAGGCATATTCTAGCTTCCAGCGTCGTCTTGAGGGGGTGGGACGTTTGGCATATGGATCTTTGGCATATGGATGTTTGGTTGAATGGACAATTGGACGAATGGATGTTAATCCGAATGGATGCTAAGCCGAATGGACATTTGGCCGAAAATTGTCTAGTAGCACAAATGTATTGCAGAGAAAAGTAAAATAAGAATATTAAAAAGAAATAAGAATTTAAAAAAAGAATTATGTTAGAAATTAATATTTGATAATTTTGAGCTTTAATAAAATTGCATATTTCTTATTTTACTTTTGAGACGTACGTTGCTTGGAATCAAATGATTGAAATATATTTGGCTAAATGGCTTCGAACCCTAAAATTACTTGGCATGGCATTTCACAGTAGAATTTGATATTAAATTTCAACTTTTCTCAAATGAGTTATTCGTCCTTTTCAACAATAGTTACAATAAACAAATGAAACGACTGGTTAATTTTATGAGACACTATGCTTGCATTTTTATTATTTTACGCTTGAGACGTTCTTTGAAGCCAAAGATTAAAAAATGTGTGGCTAAATGGCTTTGAACCCTAAAATTACTTGATGAAGCTGGAATGCAATCTGAACGACTTTGTAATGAAGATTGCTGCTTACTTGAGATCTGATGGAAAAACAAGATATGATTTGATTTTGACAATTTTTTACATTTCCATTGTTAAATATATAAAACATATCAATTTAATCTCTAAAATTTCTGGAAGAATGAGTTGGGGGAAAACAAAATATCAGGGCTTCAGCAAGAAAAACTGCATTGTAAAGTATCTTCTCCCCAAATATTTATTCGGCCAAACGCCGATTCGGCCAAACGCCGATTCGGCCAAACGTCCATGCGGCCAAACGTCCATTCGGCCAAACGTAAATTTGGCCAAACGTCCATTCGGCCAAACGTCCATTCGGCCAAACATCCACTAGACCAAACGTCCACTAGGCCAAACATCCGTATGCCAAACGTCTTTATACCAAACGGGGCATCATCGTCTTAAGGATGTCATTGATAAAAACGGAGGACACATCGAGTAAATTTGTTGATCGAAGATGTTGATAATATTGATTAAAGCAGTAAAAAACGGTTTTTGAAAGGTATGCCATAAATTTTCACATTTTTTCCTGCCAGACCCTGTACTGTGGTGAAAATTTTATATATAGTCTAACAAAGGCCACTTCCCGAGTGACACATCTTCATGCTTTTTAGTTGAGTAAACCTCTTTACAACCGAATCTAGTCATATAAAAGTATTTTCAACCGTTATAAAACTTGTGTGTTGCTTGGGTTCGTGCTTTATTCGAGTCTTACAATCAGGGCCATGCATTTTTGAAACTCTAAAATGAACATTTCTTTCTTTCCCGCACTCTGTACCGTGAATCATTTCGATGAGGCTTCAGTGGCCATTCTGCTTGCAACAAATACAAAAATGAAAGACAGTTAGAACGAACAACACGCCTTTCTCTTCCCTTTTAATGGAAAGGCTTTCCATGCTCGAGCTTTCAATTTGTTTTATTTGCATTTTATTCCTTCCTCGATATATTTGCATGCAATAATTATGAGGTATAATGAAAATTAAATCATACAGGCTGTAATATTTAAGTGTTTTGGTTTGAAAAAAAAAAGCTATAAATAAATGTTTTCAGTTTCAGGAAATGAATTAGTGAAAGCTTTATCAACAGCAAGATGAAAAATGTAAATGATCATTCCACCCACACTTTCGTTCATTCACACGGATGAGACTCGATGGAGATACGAAGGAATTGATGGATGCAGTGTGGAGCTCTGTTTGTGACGTTGGTTCTGCTGCTAGTTTGTTGTGAGGTAACTTGGCGTAGGAAGAAAAGTGGAAGTCAATTGTTTCTTCGTGGTTACGATGTTGTCGATTGATGTCAATATTGTGACGCCCTGCATCCAAGTATATAGTAAGTATTCCTACGGTTATTAGGTATGTAGTAGTCGACTTTATTGTCGTTGCAACAGTTAGAATAATTTAGTATTTCTGAAGCAACGACTACTACTACCAACAAGTCAATTACCCATTCTCAAAGTCCATAAAGCCGTAGCACGTAGGACAGTGTCGCTTTTGAACATCGTTTTGTCCAACTACTTTAGATCCTAGGAAACAAGAAGATCATAAACGTTCAAAAGGGACCTGTATACCTAGGTGTACCAAACTTGCTCCGATCTTGTTCGTATTGACAATCATAGTGTCTTTGTGTGTCCCTATGTAGTAAAGAAGTAAACCAGACACCATTAGGTCGCTAGTTTATCCCTTATTTCAAGTCAGATATCTTCATCATTGCGACCGATTTGTAGATCTATTGTGACATATTCCCCTATTTTTTGCTTCTAATATTGTCAGCATGACGCATAACTATTGCTAGAATTGATCGCCCATGCTTGACTTAAAGTATTTTCCTAGGATGGTATAACACACTGAATAAAGTGTACCACCCTCGTGGGGTTTGTTCTCCAGATCTCAAAGGGTTCTATTAGACCTTTGCTGAAGAAATTATATCTTTTATTTGAAATTGCTGGGCAGTAGCATAACAAGTGTTCCGAGTCTTCTTTATCCATGTCACCAAATCGACATGAGTCATCTTGAAAATTTCCTATCAGCTTCAAGTGATAATGGCTCGGAAAGTGGCCAGTTATAATGCCTGTATATATAATTCGATCTTTTTTCGTTAGATCAAGTAATTTACGAGTCATTAAAATGTTTGGAACCGCTAGTTTAAAGATTGACTTACTAGGGTCGGACAATCAGACACGAGGGTTCTTTGGTACCTGCATTTGCCCAGCAATGATGATGGGTTACTTCTTAAGGAATAAAGAATTATTTTTTTTCAATCAGTTCTTTGTTCCAGTGGTTTGATTCCGTCTGCTTTGCGGAGCCGATATTTAAAGGTTTATTGGCATACAAGGGTGACTTAAAACTACGTCTAGATGGCATGGTTGATTACTTGTGGTTAACACGTGGTTAGACTATGAACAATTTTTTTTATGGATTCCTAAGTAACTTTGGCAAAACCATCAAGCTTTATTAGGTTTTATTAATGTTTTATGAAAGCTACTAGAAATCAATTTGATTTAATTATGGCACCACGAGGTGCCAATAAGTTTCACATTTTAGTCAGGTTTATGACAGTTCATTTATGCACAGCTTGCTTACAACGATCTTAAAACCTTGTTTTATCAAATTCCTTTTACTCATATCAAAGGTTTCATTTAGACTTTTGGAACTAAATGCTTTTCGAAAAAATGTTTAAATCATATTTTGAAATGCCGTTTTAGGACTTATTCGTATTATCTAATTGTGGTCAGTTGAGAAAGGATTTTAAATCTATTTTGCCTCCAAAATTAAACGGCAAATTGGCATTGAGAGAAGTCACCATAAACGACTGAGCGTGTCACACTTCCCACCCTCTTGTTAGCCCGACCACAAAAAAAAATAAACACTCTCCACACCTCCCCTCCTCTTTCGGCTTTTTTCATTACTCCCCCAAAATCTTCCTACAAAAGCACATCTTTTGGCCAAGTTTCAGACATTTTGGCTGCTGACCAAACCCCTCTCCCCAAACCACAACCCCGGCAAGGAGAATCATTTTGTTCTGAAGTAGTGCTTAACCTTACATATTTTTGAATGGATCACGTAGTTAGAATCCTCGATTGTTCTTATTTCCGGCAGGTGCTCTAAACGAAACGCCATCTGTGGAAAACAAATCAAAACTTATTTTAGCTTCAATGTGGTTTTAAAACGACAAACAACATAGTTTTGTAGTAGTCATTGTGAAGATAAATTGGCTTTTTGGCAAAACTTTGTTTTCTTCCAATCAATGGATTGAAATATATTAATAATTTAAAATGGAAAAATAAATGCACTAATAATCGGCACGAGTGTTAGTAAACGACACTTAAGAAGTCTGCACATTGTAGACAAAATACGCGTATCTGTCAAGATAAGCAATAAAAGTAGTTGAAATTAAACGGAAACTACTAATTTTTCTTCAAATTTTCTAGTTACATGTTCCACCATAAAGCTCACACTCACCATTAAAAGCCATCCTGATTTGAGCAAAACAGTGGCAGTATTTGTTTCCATTGAAACTGAAATATGCCGCCGTTTGGGTTATTACACTCCGTCAACATGTCAAAACAGGAAATCTACTCAAAGAAACTCCGATTTTGAAAGCATCTGATCGCCAACTTTTTCGACTGTACAGGGTGAGAAAAATTGTCCGTGATTCTTGTTTCAGCGTAGTGCCCGAATTTGACACATGCAGAAATGAGCACACCAGTGACAAATGTTACCCTGGTGTATCGCTAGCAAGTACAGAAAGTTTGGTTGGAATCGGTTCACGGTATGTATCGCGAAAACATTGAAGATTCCAATTCAAACTGTTTGCGATGCTATAAAACGGCACAATGAGCTAGGACATTTGGAGAACCTTCCGGAAAGAGGCAAAAAGAGAACTGCGAGGTTCACACGGAATAGACTTCATCGTAGGATATCAGAATCATAATCAGAAAAAAAATGGCGAAATCTCTGAAAATCGACACAAACACAGTGTAAACTCTTCTACGAGAAGATTTAGGGTCGCGTTCCTGCAAATCACATCATCAGGCTTCGGTGAGGGTTTAGGCAGGAATTACAGCTTCTTGTTAAATTCCCTTAATATTCATCGAAAGTAGGGCATCCAATTAGTCTAAAAAAAAAGCTTCTGATGGACACTGTTGCACCTAGAGCGTATGTTTATTTCGGCGAAACGCAATGGGCGTTTCAAACAAGAGCAAAAAATACTTCGGAGTTCTGACGCAGACTTTTCCTGAGATATTTAACCAAAGACCCAAGACGAATGTCCTTCGAATTCCCCCATGTAAAAAAACAAAGGAGGACATTTTTAGTCATTGATGTACGTATTAGCTTCTACATTAAGGCACCTACATTTCTCTTAAATGTTTTGTTATTTCTTCAAAAAAAAAAAAACAATAAAGCTTGAAATTAGAAAATGAGAAGAAAGATTAGTTAGTTCCATTTAATTCCCACTACTTTTATTGCTTATCTTGATAGATAAGCGTATTTTATCAACAATGTGCAAACTTTTTCAGTGTCGTGTACTTATACTCGACTGTCGAGCATCCCACCACAATTTCACATCGACGGTGATGAAATCGAGGTCGTAGACGAGTTTGTGTATCTTGATTCATTGGTGACCGTCAATAGCGACATCAAAAGAGAGAGAAAAGAGCATTGCGGCTGCCATGTTTGAACTCCAAAGGACGCTAAGATCAAATAAAGTTCGTTGAACTACAAAGTCGACAATCTACAATACATTAATTAGACCGACTGTCTTCTACGGCCAAGAAACATGGACAATGCTCACGCCCTTGGTATCTTTGAACGGATGGTGCTGCAAACGACCTACGATGGAGTGCAGATGGATAACGGAACCCGGAAGAGGTGAATGAACCACAAATTGCATCAGTTATTGGGAGAACTTCCTATCCCACACCGGTAAAATCGGTCGACTACGGTGAGATGGGCATATCGTAAGAATGTCGGATGATAGTTAATATGGTTCTCGATAAGGAACTGATGAGCACAAAAAGTTTCAGTAGCCATGGCGACAACTTTTGTGTACAACAGAAGCCACCCCCAGCCAGATAAGTACCCTTACTCCTACTTTTTCCGTATGATGACAGACTGTTATTTAATTTCCTTTCTGAACCTCCTCCCAATCATCTTTTGTTTTCCTGACACACCACTAGAGGAGGATTTGGTGGGACAAAAAAAGAAGAAACGAATTCCTTTGCGTGCAAAAGACGTAGCCAACCTTTTCTTATCGTTGCAGGGTAAGTTGTCTGTTCGCTTGCCTTTTGCTCGAGTTTCTTCGTTCTAGTGACACAACTTATGAGCCGATAAAGCGAGAGGGGGGATAAGCACTTTAACAGCATTAAAATAAATTTATAATCATCCCTAGCGCGTGTGCGGCAAATGTTACCTCTTCTCGAGGCTTTCACTCTGCCCGCTGTTATTGTCATACCACCCGTTGCGGTGGAAAAAGTTTCAACCCCATTCCAACCCTGCTGAGTTGAACCATAATCGGGTCGACTTCTCGGAAGTTGTTTCCCGTTCGACATTTTGATCCGTGCGTGAAAGTACAGAAAACGAGGAAATCTCAAGTGTTTGATTAAGGTGTCACCAGGTGTTTTCTACGACCTACAATCAACCCACCTCCGTTCATGTTATGATGATATCACATCCCAGCAGGTATTTTCCTCTGCCAAGTTCGCCGAGGAACGGTCATTTTCGAGATAGTGGATATTTTATGATTATTTCCGACCATCCAATTGAGTTTAACGTCACTGACGGGCTTCTGGTGACAGCCTGTCAGAATGGCTAAGTACCATAAAAGTTCATCTTAAAACACTATCAAAATGTGCACCGGCAGCCAGTGACATTAATGGACATTTAGAGACAACTCTGTGATAAGGTGAATGCATTTTACAGAAGATGAACTCAATAACTGGGAATACCAGCACTCAAGTTTTGGAAACATACATTAACCAACTGTCAATCCTCACAAACCATACGCAGTCACAAATGTTCAATTTATTTCAAATTTGGATATGGTAAACTATGTTGGTACCTTAAACTGCAAACAAGATTGGCCCTCTGAATTTGTACGGCTCTAGAGGAAATTGGTAAACGTGTGCGGTTGCAATTGCAGTTGCCTAATCGAATAAACTGAGTTATGGCATATGAGCTCATCCATCAATCCACTTCGCTTTCCATTGGGATGACCTCTCGTTCGTTTTATTAGAAATACCACCCAATCGAATCCTCTCTTGCCACCATCCAACCAGATGAATAGTGCTGGTGAATATGCATCGAGATAAATAAAATTGATAGCTGTCATATGCTGATCTGCAGCGTTACTTCCACCCTGAACAGAAGGATGATGGCAAAAAAATACAGCGGAACTCAAAACTATCTGGCACCATGCCACACCAACATGGAACAGATCCAATTATTTAGGTACACACGAACTGGACCTTTGACTGATGGTTGAACATTCTTGTCACACATCCTGGCGATATCCGAAACCATTCATGTCAACGTCAAGTCAATGTCCACACAATTCATCAGTGGATATTGAATTTCGACTGCCTGTGGGTGAACCTGTGCATTGCATCGTCCAGAAGTGGGAAAATCAATAAGCAACCGACTGCAGTTGCAGGCAGTGTTGTAGACAGTAATGGAGCAAGTGGGTGGAAAAATTTCTGACCTAATGCAATAAATTTGCAATCAGGTAAATGCGTTTGTGTGATGCAGCGTGGGATGGGGTCTAGCCATTGATTGGTGTGGCTCGGAGTTTTCCAGAGTGGAAGTTAATGAATATGTTATGAATTTTCCGACCAAGTGATACATACCTTCAAGACATCAAGACACATTCGTGCTTTCTGCGGGGCGGGAGATTTGGTTCGTTTGACTAGAACGAAAGACACTATGTAATTTTAATTCATGAAATTACTAGGTGTGCTGACTTTAAATGGTGGAATGAGGATAATGAAAGACATTGTAGACTTTTATGTTTTGTAGATAATGTACCTGGGACTTGCTTGAAAATTATGAAGGGGGTTTGATTGAATAAGTTTTAGATGGTGAACAAAGTAAGTTATAAGAACAATGGATACCATCATTGGCGTAACATGTGGTAAATAATCTGGGAAGGCAAAAGTGATCCTTATTCATATTTTACCTTCTTCAATTATGGTTGGATTAAATGTTGTGGAACTGAATTTTATATAATGTAATGCATTTTCTTGTGTGGTTCACTTTGGCCTATATAAACCAGGAATCGAATCAACCTCAATAATTTGTTTTGGTTATATTCATCATTAATATTCGTGCGACATTTATTTTAAATTTCCTTTACAAGGAAGATAGTCTGGCTTTTTCAAATCGACAAGCAGTACACGCCTTTTCAAATAAACAATAAAAAAAATAAGGTTTCCAAGTCGAGGGAACAGGGTTAATTTTCTGTGCTAAATTATTTCGAAATGAGTTAAATAAAAGTAGACTGTTGCCACTATTCTAGGTCATGATTTTAAGCGAAAGAGATCATCTCTATTTGGAGAGCTAAGAACATAAAGAATTTATGAGAATCTGCCGTAGCCATGAAACTATCCCGCTTTTAGTGTAACCGTCCGTTACGTATCTTCTCTGGTTTCTCCGGATTCACCACCACTCGAAGTGGTAAAAATCTGACCCATTTAGGATTGGCTGCCTTCAGTTCGTCCTTGCTGGCTCGGTGCGCGTAGCCATTGAGCTGTGAAGATTCTCCTTCAATAATGGATCCCTCTCGATCCAACGCTCCAGTCACTCCAGTCTTGGCAAAGCCAAGTTTGTTCAATTTTGTCGTTGTTCCACAACAATCCCGTCTCAAATCGATCGTCAACGCGTACAGTTCGGCAGAGATCAATTTAGTTACCAGTTTGGCACCGACGTCCTCGAGTGAGAAATAATCCTTCATCAATTCATGCAGGACACGGTCATGGTATTGAAGGTATGTGACAAGGGATCGCCACTACCTGTGACAAGGTATACGCACCAGCCGAGACGAGTCTTCATGGCGACCGGTTAGTTGATGTCATCCGCTTTCACCTTCAATGGAATGGTAAATCGAAGATTATTAACACCTATCAGCAAGTGAGGGACTGCGTTTTTGTAGCCGGAAATTGGTAGGCCTCTGAGGTACTTTAACTTGTTGATTCGCAGTGTCTGTCCAGGCAGAGCGATTTGCTTCACGGTTCGAACATCCTCTAGCGTGTGATGCTTTCCATCGTTAAGACCTGATACTGATGCTTCGAGTCTGCTTCGATCCTAGACACATTGCCCGTCCAGGTTAGGCACAGTGGTGCTGATTTTCCACTGACTCCGATCTTGTTTGCAAGCTCCTCTTCCACGAGCTTGAGGGCGACCCATCCCCCAGAAAGGCTAATGCTTTGACCGTTTCTTCGGCCCGTAAAGCATCACGGGAATAATGCGAAATCGTACCGATTGATCCGGCATTCGATGCGCAGGATTTCCAGCAGATTCGATGTGGGCCGCTGCTCTTGAGGTCTTCGGTCCACTGGTCGGTTGATTACTGCGATTGAAATGCAGTAGCGGGTGATGGTGAAACGTGCATCCATTGATTCCCCGCTGGGTAGCATTGTGACAACTCCTTCTGTCGTGCGTATTTAAGCAGCTTCGACATGGTTCATAAGTTTGCGCTCTCTTCCAACGATTATCGACGGAGAGCGCATTGAAGCTGTCACAGTCCCGAATTCGATGTCCTTCCTTTTACAAACACAACAAAGCTTATCTTCCTCCTTTGGCAGCTCATGCATGCCTACGTATGTGTTAATTGTCCCCTTGCTTTACGCTTTCTTTCTATCCGCACCTTTTCCGAATCCGGCTGTGTAAGCAAAGTGACCCATTTGCTTGCCGAAATCACACGGCGTGTTCGTGAATTCTCCGAAGCTGAAGACTTCCGGATACCGCTGCATGAAATTTTCCCACTCCATCTTAGCATGTGCGGGCAACTTTTCCACCAGCTCCGTTTACAAACACGGATTCGTCAGATGTGACTGCTGTCCCGCTGCTGCTAGGTGATTACACTAGCTTTGCACTGCTATTCCAAATTCGACAAGAGGTTTCGAGGCGTTCCGCCTTCGGTGCTGGAGTTGATCGCACCTCATCAAACAGCACGCCGATCAGCAACTCCGGACTTCCATAGAGGAGCTGAAGAGAATTAATTACTTGTGGCACTGATTTTTAGAGTATGTGACGGCTTCTGACAAAACCTGAACACCCATCATTTTATAGGTATGTTTGGCAAAATGATGCCTCTGCTTTGTTTTTGTCGTTGGTTATTCAGTTATAAAAATGGTGTCAAGGCAAGAGAAACGACGTATTGAAATTAGGACGTATTGAAATTAGCTGCGTATCGCGAAAACCCGAACTACTCGCAGGCCAAATAATCGAAATCGATAGAACAGGAATTAAAATACTGTCAAGACAAGCTTGCATTATTAATGAAAACCCACAAGTATGGAGTTTAAAGGCTGACTAAAGGTAAACTTGTACGCACAAAAAGACCTGTATTACGTGATTCAATCAGGTTCAAAAGTCCTCTAATGGTTGCTTTACAGTACTTTTATTAAAACCTCAAAGTTACAGCATAAGATGGTTACACTTCTCCAGTTCGAACGAGATCTCGAACCTTCCTCTTGATGGAGCCCATCAGCACCCGCGCAGTGGAAACGGACACGGAATCAGCGCATTTGTTCCATTTTGCCCTCATTTGCTGTTCTTGACTGTCCCGCCGCTTCATCGAAGTCACTGCTTTGAAACTGCTTATTATTTTTCGATTGGTCGAAATTAGGGGCAATTCGGAGGATTCAGTAGTGCCAGCTGGCCAAATCGGGTCAAAAGATGACTTTGCCCCTATCCTTGCGGATGAACGGCAATACACGCTTTTTCAGACACTCTTCGATGCAAACTTGGGATGTAATCGTCATTTTCAGGCCACAACTGCAAATCGCTTGCCAAAGCATGGCCTGCTTCGCGAGCTTGTCGGTAAACACGAACTTGAGTCTTCCCGGCACATTGCCACGCCCAGTCGCGATGTAAAACTGTTGACCGGAAAGCTGCTTAAAAGCGAGTTTGACATATGTTTCGTCATCGATCAAAGTGCAGCCGTTGTGTTTCGTCAAAACACGGTTGTACAAGAGCCTTGCGCGCGTTTTTCCACGGAATTATGCTTCACGTGGCGGTTCGGATGTGTACTGGCTTTGTACGACTTGTATCCTTCTCTGGCAAGTATGTTCCACAACGTTTGAAAGTTGGCGTTACCTTCTGCCCACTGATTCTTTTCTTCGCTGATTCCTTTCCACACTTGTTTCTACGTGCTCGATTATCAAAGACTTACGTTGTCATGAACACACGCGACTTTGGAGGATGATGGGGAGGAGGGGGACTAACTAGCAATGGGGAGTGGGGTAGCATGTGCCCCCTTGTTTGCATGGCATCCTATATCCAATTCAAATTTAATTATATATTTTATATTCATATGTGTTTCCTTCATAACGATTATTGGAGGATTCTATGGTAAAAATAAATTAACACATATTTGTAGTTAATTTTATAATCTAAGGAAAGTTTACAATATTTTCTAGATTGTTTGATTCATCAGAGAATTAATTTACATGAATGCTTTGTTCGTCTTTCGGAATAAACGAATGATATTTTTGTGTCTCATGAATTGAAACAAGAATATTAAATCTTTTCAGTAACATCTTTTCAGCGTCTGTGTAATCTCTATCGTTTGCATATTTGCCAGTCTTTTTTAAACTGTTGTTTTACTACTTATGATGTCGCCCAGTCATATGTTTTAACGAACTCCATTGGTTACTTTTATTGAAATTGTATCTTTCAACCCAGGAAATGGCTGACTGATGTCGTCTCTGAAATAATAACTATTTATCTGCTCTTGAACATCTGAACTATGTGACGGTCACCCAGTTTTTGACAAGGTTGAATTCCCAAATCGTACTTTTTCAACTTAGTATCCATATGTTGAGTAGCTTCTTCAAAGTAAACTTTTATTTTTATATATGGCAAGCTTCTTGGCAAAAGTCTTAAATTTTTTTCTAAGTTGTGTCAGCTTTTTAAAAAGTTGATTTCAAATTTAGTAGCAGTGTGTCAAAATCCTCCAACACGTCAGAAACTTCATTTGGAAACCATGTTCTTACCGTCTTGAAAATTAGTAAGATATATTTAAGTTGCTGTAGAGAAGCGATAATTGCTACTAGAAGCATCTAATCGGGATAACTTTCCTTCGGTAGATATTTTTCCAAATTAATCAATGATTCTAAGGTAAATCTGGAAACTACAATTGCCGTTTTCCAGGAAAACTGTCAACCTATTTTTTTTATTTTTTTGTGTGCATATATCCATGGACCCTACGCGTAGACAAAGTTTCGTAACAATCTGAGACCCTTCAGCCTAAGCTGTGCGATAATATTAGGTGCGCAACTAAGTTCTCGCTGTTTTTTGGTGATAAAGGAACTTTATTTTGAAAACAAAGGTTACAAACGAATTATTCAAAGTATTGCCCATCACTAGCTACGACTTTTTCCCATCTTTCTGGTAGAACGTGAATACCATTTCGATAGAACTGTTCGTCTGTTGATGCTTTCCAAGAATCAAGCCATTTTTAAAATGTCATCATATGAGTGGAATTGCTGACCAGTGAGACCATGTGCCATCGAACGGAACAAGTCATAATCGGACGGTGCAATATCAGGAGAATATGGCGGGTGGGGTAGGACTTCCCATTTCAGCGTTTCCAAGTAGGTTTTCACGGGTTTCGCAACGTGAGGTAGAGCGTTGTCATGCTGAAAAATCACTTTTCGAGTCTGTGCTTGTATTGTGGCCTTTTTTCGTACAGTGCTCGGCTCAATCGCATCAATTGAGTTCGATACCGTTCCCCGGTAATGGTTTCGTTTGGTTTCAACAGCTCATAATAAATAACACCAACTTGGTCCCACCAAATACACAGCATAACCTTCGCAGCGTGAATATTCGGCCTATGCGACGATGTTGAAGCATGCCCGGGCAGTCCCCATGAATGTTTCCGTTTTGGGTTACTGTAATGAATCCATTTTTCGTCACCCGTCACAATGCGATGTAGAAAACGCTTTTTTTGCCGCTGGAGCAGTTGTTCACAGACGAAAAAACGACGCTCAACATCTCTTGGCTTCAAATCGTAAGGAACCCAAGTTCCTTGCTTTTGAATCATTCCCAACGCATGCAATCGCTTAGAAACGGCTTGGCCTGAAACTCCTAATCCTGAACCAAGCTCTTCTTGCGTTTGACACGGATCCTCATCGAGTAATGCCTCCAATTCAGAGTCTTCGTAGTTTTTTGGCCTTCCTTCACGCGGACGATCATCAACACTGAAATCACCGTTTTTGAAGCGACGAAACCAATCAGGACACGTTGTTTCACTCAGAGCAGCATCACCGTAAACTTTTTGGAGATCTCAATGTGCTTCATCCGCCGTTTTCTTCGAATGAAAGAAGAAAATCAACACTTCCCGCAAATGACGATTATTTGGCACGATTTTATAATAACAAATATAAACACACAAAACACGATCCCTTTAAAAAAACCCTGATGTTGCCTTGAGCTGTGTCAGTTTAAGTGCACCGTTCTGTTACTGAACTGTTGTTACCCTGTGAAGGCACCTTTTCCGGTAAGAAGTGGAACGCAACAATGAACGATGAACGGTTGTAATTGACAGAAAAGATCAATGCTTGATGAGCTGCTGGTGTGCATGATCACGCAGAGATGCTGCGCTATATGGCTTATCGATTGCCAATTGCAATTAACCACTTTTTGAAAGTGTGTGGCGGTACCACGAATTTGAATTTAGCATTCAGTAAATTTAATAAGATTGTACATAAAGGGTGATACGGTCAAAATTTGGTCAAGGGAAAACGCGTGTAAATCGGTGAAATCGTTTATTTAAAAAATCAAATTAAATTTCTTTTTCAAGTTCAATTAGTATAAAATTCAGGAAAAATATTCAGTTAGGCTTCCGTTTTTCCAAATCCGAATTGCCAGGCCTTACGCTTGACCCCTGCCATCAGATTTTGTACAGCCACCTTGTCCACCTTCTTCGCCGCAGAAAGCCAGTTTGCCTTGAACTGCTGCTCGTCCTTAGCAGTTTTTTTGGTCTTCTTTAGGTTCCGCTTGACAATAGCCCAGTATTTCTCAATTCGGCGGAGCTCTGGCGTGTTGGGAGGGTTCTTGTCCTTGGGAACCACCTGCACGTTGTTGGCGGCGTACCACTCCATGGCCTTTTTACCGTAATGGCAAGATGCCAAATCCGGCCAAAACAGTACGGAACAACCGTGTTTCGTCAGGAAAGGCAGCAGACGTTTATTCAAACACTCTTTCACGTAAATTTCTTGGTTGACAGTCCCGGAAGCTATGAAAATGCTGCTTTTCAAGCCACAGGTACAGATGGCTTGCCAAACCAGATATTTCTTTGCGAACTTTGACAGTTTCGTGTGCTTGAAAATATCTGCTACCTTTCCCCTTCATTTTGCCGTATAAAACTCCTGTCCCGGAAGCTGCTTGTAGTCGGCTTTGACGTAGGTTTCGTCGTCCATTACCACGCAGTCAAACTTCGTCAGCATCGTCGTGTACAGCCTCCGGGATCGCGCTTTGGCCGTCGTATTTTGTTTATCATCGCGATTTGGAGTCACTACCTTCTTGTAAGTCGATAGTCCGGCTCGTTTTTTGGCTCGATGCACGGTTGTAGACGATACACCCAGCTTATTTGCGGCATCTCGGAGAGATAGGTTAGGGTTTCGCTTGAAACTACCGGCAACTCTCTTTGTCGTCTCAGCGGCTTCCGCTTTTCGATTTCCCTCCGATCCAGACTTCCTGGCTGTCGACAAACGTTCCCCAAACACTTTAATTACATTTGTAACGGTTGATTTGGCAACTTTTAGCGATTTTGCCAACTTTGCGTGCGAGTAGCTCGGATTTTCGCGATGCGCGAGCAAAATTTTGATACGCTGCTTTTCTTGCTTGGACGGCATTTTGACAACTGAAGAGTGAATTCCAAAATCAAAATAGGAGCAATCAAAATACACACACACACCTTCAAAATGAGGGGTGTTCAGGTTTTTTAAATGCAAAATTGAAAGAAATACGTCAAGTTGATATTGACCAAATTTTGACCGTATCGCCCTTTATTAAAGAGATGTTGAAATACCTATTGAATTACCCCTTGTAACTCCACATTCAACAAGAAAAATGAGTTCCTTGTTGAATTCTGGCGCCGAGCGTTAATCGTCTGCCAAACGGACTTTACCATGTGCAAGTCTCGGTTATCGACCTAGGTTCAAGTATCGTTGACCCCCCTTGCTTTTGTAAATCTTCGGGTGGGATCAGGTTTATAGACCGTTTCCACAAGGGACATGGAATGCTTTCTCCTAACATATAGGGAAGTGGTGTGAGTAAAGGCGATTAGCGACCTTCACGAAATTCCATTTCGTGGACTTGCGTGATTTCCAGTGATGGAGATACAGAGATTTCACGGTTTATCTGAGGAGCTTAGAACTTGACTCGTTCGGTTCGTTCTGATCCATTAGAGTTTTACCGTATCGTGGTGTGATAGTTCAGGTGAACTTTTAAATAAAAAACGTGAAGACTCTTCCATTTGATTTTCCCTCATAGTTAGCGAGTTATAGTTAGCAATGCAGACACTATGCATTAGTTGGCGATTGATGGTATAAACTGTAGTTTTTGGATGCGACAGGTAAATGGTGTGCAAATCTGATTCTGCGGGCAGGTAGTTAACTGTCGTGCGACACGATATTTTCCCAACAGATCGTGGCAAGTTTACGAGAGGCCCGTCACACCACACCTCGAGTCTGCGACCGTTTTTCGAACCCACTTTCCAGCTGCGAAGTTCATCCCGGCGGTACACGTGGGCCGGAGAGGGCAGCTACGTCAATTCCCGCGGGTGGCAACAACGAGACGATTTCTCGTCCCCGAATAGCAGCATAGAAGCATATCGATGCTGAAAAAATAATCCGTCGAATATCTTCCGACCAGATTCGAACCGGTGAAACCCGCGTACGAGGCGCGCAAGATACCACCATAACATCGTTGGTAACGACGATTGATCCGATGGCTGTACCCCATGGAGCAAATCGCACAATCAACGCGTGATGCGCCGTTGAGAACAACCACTACGGCAACAACGATCCAGAAGCAGTGAATTTGGAGTCCGCAGGAGTATGACCATGTGTCCAGCACGTGTCTAGGAGCAGCAGCAGCGAACCACCACCGATGCATTAACGCAAGTAAACGGTGACAAATCGTGAGTAACATCCATGTTCATTCTCTTTCCCATGCGCATGGTGAATTTCGCCCCTAGCTACGTTCTACCGCTAGAGTGGCTACCGTTTATTTCGGCCCTACCGTTCGTCCCGCTTATGCGTCGGTAATCGGCGACATCTATGGAACTCAGTAAATGAACACCATTGTCGCACCGCATACAGAATATAGAAGCATACGAAGAAATTAGTTCAAGTGAGATAGTGAGGGAATGTTATGATAGGCCTAAATGAATTTGTCGATAAAGTAGTTGAATAGAGCACAAATATAGACGAGGATGAAAGTCGAGAAATTGAAACCTTTATTTTTGACGATGCATAAATAAATAAGGCCGGCGTCGGTGGTGTAGTGGTGGTAGTGGTAGTGGTGTAGTGGGTCTGGGTTCAATCCTAGTCGACGTCGGTGGTTTTTCTGAGGCGAAAAAATCTGGTCACGTCTTCCTTCGGAAGGGAAGTAAAGCCGTTGGTCCCGGCTCATATTCATGAGTCGTTAGGTAGGGTCCAGGGGGTGGAGTCGTCTCCCTGGCGTCGGTGATTGTCACCATGTGAGGAAATAGGCCGACGTAAAAAAAAAAAAATTAATAAATAAGTAACCGATAACAAGAATGTTTCCACATGTGCTAATGGGAGAAGTCTAGAGAGGTGAAGGTGGATTTTTTTCATGTTCGAGCAACATTCCGTTTCCTTGGTCAACCAGCTTGTTCCCGCCCATAGATTTAGGAAAAACCAGAACCCTCCCCTGAAGGGTCTCAATAAGGTCGGACAACCCCCAACATTGGTAGATGGTCTCCTTCGGGAGTGGTGCTTAAGCCATTTTTACTTGTCCACGGGAAACTCGCAAGGCTGACGGGTTACAAGCGTAAATTAAAAACTGATCTTTCTCTTTAAAAAAAAAAACATGATCCACAAATGAAACTTCCAAATTAACGGAGCGCGATGGAAACGCACTTCCCCGTTTGCTTGTGAACAGGACATTGCATTATTTTCTTTTGTTTCCGTAATAATTGCTTATCATTTGACAAAAACGCATATTTGATCCACCACCTGCAGAATCCATCACACTGGCCGCTTCCTTCAATTTTTAAACGTGGTGGATCCTGCATGAACTAACGTTTAAGCTAGATTACTACGTAAAGCGAATTTAACGTTTATTCTCTTCCTAAAATTTTCTATAAACACGAGGTCGTTCAATAAAAGCCTTCTACTCCACTCAACCGTCGACATCTATTTTTACAACAATGGTGGGAAATGCAATAGTTCAGTTCAACCCATCTTAACTCCCACTTTTTGCATTCACAGTAGGTATGTAAATCGAAAATTGTATTTTAATCTTTTCTTATGAATAATTAAATCTAGAGCCTTCGACTTGCCAGTGAGCCCTATCTGCTATTGCTTCCAATGGAAAATCGCACAATCATCATGGACGAACACTTGAAAATGTTGAAAAGCGGGAAAAACGACGAGGATGGTGGCGATGACAATGGGAACCAACCAAGAGACACCATCCGTTGGGCACCATGTTTCCGAAATGAAAAATTCAGTTTCCAATAAAAGTGTTCAAGTGCTTACTTATTCCGTTTTTGAATTCACGCTGTATTCAAATGAGACATTGCCAGCCCGCCAAATAGATACGGGAAAGGGAGACAAAGCGTCGGAAAATTGTCACTTTTCTATGGTTTTTTTTTCGCCAAGGCTGGATTTTTGCCAGAGGCCACCACCTCAGCGGTTGTAATGGGAATTTCAAGTAGCACGCCTCGCTGGATGGTTTGGGTGGTTTCAGCTGTGAAATTCTCAAACAGGGTCAAGTGAGGTTTCTTTCCCTAACTGTCTCCCGGCTGGAGGGAATTTTACATTCGACCTTGATGGATGACTTCACTCATTTTGAGCCAGGCTTCATTCTGACGAACATGTTAATTGAAGGCGATAATCAGCGCTGGGAACTGGAGCAACTCATTCCAATGTTTTACGACACTAAAGAGTGATGACTCTCGTCATGGTGATAATTTCTGACTTTCTGCATACGTGGAGATGGTATGTTTTTATCTTGCAGCGTAGGTTATTATGCTTGAGATTACGCGATGCGGACGGAAATTATGCTACGAGATCTGCTGATGCACGATTGTCAGTCAACTGTTAAACTCAAGCAAAATTAAATGTAATCGTCAGAGGAATATTGAATTTAATTTGTTTGAGGACATGTCATGAACAAGTATTCCAAAACCTGAGGCATCTGAAATGTTAGCTTCTTATTAAATTGACGCAATTTTAACGATATGAGTTGTTTTTTTTTTGGTGTTTTTTATTGTTTATTACAAAGATTAATTTTTATTGTTATACCCTTTTTCATAGTTAAGTATGTTTTTCCATTCTTAAACGTCGGTTTTAATTTGAAGGTGTTTTCTTTGGGATTTTTCACACTGATAAACAAACATGTTTTTCTTATTTATTAACATTAAAAAAAACAAACATAATAATGCACAAATTATTTAAAAAAAAAAGTATTTCATGTCCACAAATGTACTCTCAAAAAACGTCTTTGAGAATCATCTTTCGGTAGACTAACCAAAAAATGATACACTCCCCCTGTGCACTTTTTTTCTCGCGTGCTTTGCGTACTTGGGATTTCGGTCAATAAATATTTGATGCACCTTTTAAGCGAACAACATCAGATATTAGTTTAGTTGTGGACAGTTTTAAAAAGAAATCACAATTATGGAACAGTGTGAGACGTATTATGGATTATTGCAGCAAAACTAAAATTTCAACTCATTAATGTAAACACATTCAATCAGCCGTCGCAAAATATTTAACTATTTAAAAAAAATACTTTTTATAAAACAGTTCAACGAGTGCACTAGGAGAACGATTTAAATTTAAACTAAAACTTGATCTCTTTTTTAAAAGGAAATCTATGTACAATGTGTCTCACAATAGGTGTCACCTTTTATCGGGCTTGGTGTATTTTAGCTGGGTAATTTTAACAGCGGAATTCATAACACCCGTTTTGAGTGTATACTTTTGACAGCTTATCGCTGAGGATAAATAAGCGATTCCAAGTTTTATTCTAGCCGTATAGCATTCCTCGCGGCTTTGTTGATAAAACTACATTCAAAACTGTTTTGTCTACCAACACCTCCTCTATGCTGCTTTAAAGCCAAAATTTGTACAAAGTGGCCCACTCTATAGACGGTTGTGAGAACAAATTAATAAAACCATTATGAGACCATAAAGATTTTGAATATATTCTAGTGATAGATAGTATGACCACTTGAGAACCTTCATAAAACCGTTTGGCTGCCATGAAAACCTGCATGCGGCCAAATGGCCACAGCTATCAAACTTCACTGTGGTTGGTTTTTGTTGTTCTGCTTTGTTCGATTCTCTGCTCTTCCGATTCATTTAGCAGTAAATAATATCGAAGAAAAAAGGTCAAGTGATGCGGGAAATTTTGTTCGATAGCTTCGATAGTCTTTTACAGCGTATCATGCTCCAAATCATGTGCGCATTTAATTTTGTGGTGAATATTGGCAAGATAAGAGCCGAAAATTTATGCGCCTCGGAAATTATGCGAGTTCACAACAACAAACACAAAATTAATACAAATATATTCGTTAAATAAATCATTAATTTCTTGAAAATTGATGGAATTCAATAAGGTTATCTAAAAAAATTGCAGAAATTGGTCTCCGATCTACAGTTCATAAGCATTACATTTAGAATTTTGTGCATTTATTTTTCCCTATTTCAATTATTTCGTATATTTCAATATGGCGATTGGAAAAAAATCACAATTCTGGCATAAAGCCAAATTATCTTCGCAATGACTACTTTAAAACTAGTTGGTTATTTGGTGGCTTCCCTTAATGCCAATTTGCCGTTTAATGCATTTACTGGATGCAAAATGGTTTTAAAAGGGTTTTTCAACTGACCATAATAAGATAATATGAATGAGTCCTAAAACGGCATTTCAAAACAGCATATTATGAGTTCATAAAGTCAAAATAAAACCTTTGATAGGAGTAAAAGGAATTTTAAAAACGAAGCTTTAAGATCGTTTTAAACAAGCTGTGTACGTTCCCATAAACCTGACTAAAATATGAAACCTATTGGCAGCTCTCGGTGTCATAATAAAACCAAATTGATTTTTAGTGGCTTTGATAAAACCTTAATGAAACTTAACAAAGCAGTATGGTTTTGGCAATGTTACTTGGGTTCCGTTTGTTTATATTTATTAGATATCATGGAAGCCATTCGGGTGCAAGTTTTAAAATTACATTTGCAAAAGCTTAGACCGTGTCAGATCTTCAATAGCCTTAAGCAGTTCGGAGTGAGTAAGCGTTTTGTTTTTCGAACCTTGAAACGGTTCATGGAAACTGGAGATGTCCATATTCAACACAAAGGAGGTGCCAGGCGAACTGCCAAAACGAAGAAAAATGATTCAATGATCAGGCTCCTCAGACATGACCTGGAATACAAGCCGTACAAGAAACAACGGGTTCACGGGTTGATGGAGCGTCAAAAGCAAGCCAGGGTCCAAAGAAGCAGAATTCTTTTGGTTCGGCACGGTGACCGCGAGATTTTCGGATCGGTCGGATGAAAAGCTCTTCCTCCTTCAGGACAGTCATAATCAACAAAATGATCGAGTGTATGGCAAAAGTCTTGCCAATATTCCAAGAGATAAACTAGCTGTAGAACGCTATCAGAATGTATCGAAAAGCATGGTATGGGGCGCCGTTTCACGAAAAGGAAAACTTTCTCTTCTTTTCATAGAACCTAACGTAAAAATCAACACTGAATATTACATCAAGCAGGTTTTGAAGAACCATCTACTTCCTCATGCTTCAATGCTGTATGGGAATACACCATATTGTTTCCAACAGGACTCAGCTCCAGCTCACAAGGAGAAACAAGAAGACACAAGCGTGGTGTGCGAAAAATATACCCGATTTCATCACAAGGGAAGAATGTTTTGCATCTTCACCGGATCTCAACAAACTTGACTACTTTGTTTGGGGTTATATGCTTCAACATATAGGCCCTACGAAATGGCTTACTTAAGATCGATTCAAGAAACATTTGGTTGATATTTGGGACCGAATTTCTTAGGAAATCGTGCAGACCAGCTGCGATGGGTTTACAAAGCGTTTGCGCAAAGTTATCAAGGAAAAGGGCGAGATATTTGAATTTAATAAATGCGGTTTATTTCTATAACATGTATCTTTCAAATGAAGAGTAAATGCTACGAAGTGGTTGATTTGTTTTGCTGTAATCCCATTTTGTTTTGGTGACACCTATTGTGAGACACCCTGTACATATAAAAATGAATTTCTATCTGTTTGTCTGTCGGTCTGTCTGACCCTTATAGACTCGGAAACTACAGAAGTGATCGGCTTGAAAATTTGTATGCAGGGGTTCTTAGAGCCAGGGAAGGTTTTTATGATGGTTTGAGACCTTTCCCCTCTCTGGAAGGGGCGAGGGGGGGGGGGGAAACACAAATTTCTGCATAACGCGAGAACTAATCAAGCAAATGGCATGTGAAGGTTTTTGCAGGCAGGAATTTGTTTCTATGGTGGTTCGAGACCCCTACCTCTTTTAAAAAGGGGAGCTCTCATACAAATGAAACAGAAATTTCTGCATAGCTCGAGAACTAATCAAGCAAATAGAACCAAATTTGGAAGGTGGATGTTTTTGAAGGCAAATGTTGCTATGGTGGTTTGAGCCTCCTTCTTCGTCTGGAAGGGGGCCTAATCAAACAACCAAACAACAACACAAGTAAAAAGATATCCATCATCGATCCAGGTATTCGAAAAAATGATAAAAAAATACATAAAAGAAGGTTTTTTTGAATGTTTTTTTTTTTTCAGATGAATATATTTGAGAATGGAATTACTTTTGCATCGCAGCAAAAGTAAACAAAAAAAACGAAAACAAAATAAAAAATTTAACTCTATAATCGAAGTCACAACCTCATTCCGAAAAACAACCATAAGCACGCCAGTTCAGCAAGCGCTAGTTCAGCTAGTAAAAAATGATCATCTGAACACTTTTTCAAACTATCACTAGTAAATGCGAGCAAATTTTGTTAAATTCCACTATAGAAAACTTATCCTTTGACAGATTTTGGCCTATTTTGTCAGTTACTTCTTCAGTGTCAAGTGCTCGACTCAAGTTCCAACTTCGCAAAGTATCCAACAGTTGATCAACTCAGCAGCTACTTTTCTTCATGCCCCTGTTAATTTTTTGTTGTTTACACTGAACATATTTTTTGTAAATTACTCACGCTGGTTTTATGAACATAGTTCTTGTTCATTGAACGCATGTCTCGTAAATTGTTAGCAATATTCACGCTGCTTGTCATCAGCAAAATGCGTCCATTACGCGTCCTTATTCGTACAATGCACCAAATGAATTTCATGCTAACCAGCCAATTACTGCTCCTCTTCTATAGTATCTGAACCAGGTCTGTTGCTGCTATGACGACAAAAATAAATTGTTTACCTGAAAAAATTAAGAATGGTCTGCCGTGTTGCAGTTTGGCTCAAATTAACTGTTAATATATCGTTTGTTGAATGTACAACGTGCTTGCTAGTTTTAACATGGCAAATAGAGATTTATATATGGATATTACTAATAAAATGTTGCTCATTTTCTCCAGAACTCGGCTTTTAAAGCAACCCATGTTGAACCGGTGCGTGGTTATGAACATTTCAATGAGCTCAAGAGAAATTTCAATCAAACATACTCTTTAGTTGGCAAATTTATTTGTTCGTCCTGAAAAGACCGGGTTTTAGTTGTTAACGGAGGGAACATGGTTCCTGAATGAAATTTTCTTCTCGGTCTTCTTGGGCTGCAGGACGCCCAAGTAGCAATTCAAAAGCAAATTAGTTTTATTCATGTTTTATGGTAGTTTTATCAAAGCATTATGGAGTTCATCCGGTTTTATCAGGGCATTTTCCAAGTTGAGGTGGTTTTAATTCATTAACAGTTCTTAAGAGTGATTAAAGAACACTTGAAGAAACCTGCATAAAACTACATCATTTATAAGTGTAATTCACCTTATCAGTAGTTTTATAAGATACTTGATCCCCCTCTCAAGACATCGTTTCGCAACTTGCATAAAACCTGATAAAAGTTTTGTAAAATTTTATGACATTCTTCTTTAAGATGAATGTATCTTGGAAATGCTGCTATAAAACTCTCTTAGAACCATTTGATTTTAAATAAGAGCACATACTCTTGAGATAGAACATTATGTGAAAAATAAACAAACTGTCACAATGGACGCCCACAGGTGGAAGAAATTAAAAACTAGCGGATCGTTCAAGCGAAAATTCAATAAAAACTTATCCAATATATTGAACACCCCTTCATCTCAGCCACTAACGACAATTTTTTTTTACCATTCCATTAGATTCGCAGCCTACTGAAACTGACTTATCAAAAGGGTCTATGCGTTATGCGTAAAACGAATAAAATAAAATGGTGCAATGTGTCGCTAGTTGAAAACCGAAATGCATAACTCATGATATTTGAATTTATGCCAGTTGTGCAAGTAAAACCTAACGTCTCAGGTAGTGCGTTACTTGGCGCACCGCAGTACTTTTGACGTAAGATTTAATGTAAAATGTTGTAAAATGTTATGTTAATGTTGAATTCTCCCGAGTCGTGCATTTCAGCTCCCAATACACAATATTTATACTCGTTGCAAGTAAAAATTAGTATATCATCTGAGCGAAAATCGATTTTTCCCATGATCCGCACGTTTAATCCAAAGTCGGAAGTAGTGCGCTGGAATCACTCAGTGATCCACTACACAGTGCACTTCTTCCAACGCTAGGTTCAGCGTACAGATCAAGAGAAAAACAATCTTTCGCTCAACTGATGTTTCAGCCATCGACGCAATATTATTATCTGTTCTTCTTCCCAAATCCATTGTTAGCATATTCAAGTTAGAGATTTTTTTAATGTTTTAATCGACTTACGCTGGTGATTAAAAACAATAAATTATAAACTGTAATGATGAACAACAATTATGCATAGGCACTTTTGATTTGAACGTTCACATTTTCTTTGTTTATGATGTGCCTTCTCCACAATGATTTTATGGCTATCTTACGAAAGACTTGATTACCTTGAGCAATTCAAACAAGTTTTATTCAAGCGCTACTCCTCTTTATTAAGAATAGAACAAGTAAAGATGAACTTATCGCGCTCCTAAAAAAATCTTGTTAGTCTTGTGCAAGAAATATTAGTTTTATATGCGTTTTATGGTAGTTTTAGATAAAACCATTGAAAAAATGGCGAGCGTGCCTATTCTGGATTCCCTCGGAATGGTAGCCATTTTCATATGTATGCAAAAAAACTCTCGTTTTTCCAATGCTACGAACAATTTCTGCTGTTTAAAATACATTTTGAAACTTGAAATGGATTGTAGACACAATTTATTCAAGATCTAACAATTTATCAGCCTTGTCACCTAATTGTTGAATTTTCAAGTATTTTTTATTTTTCAAATAAATCAATGGTCTAGCAATGATTCCGGGGCGCATTAAAATTTTCGTACTTTTATGTTATAAAACACCAATAAACTGAACGTCGCATGAAAAATTTATCAATTGCACGCAAAAAACTCATGCATTTATGGTCAATTTTACAATTAATTTACATACGAATCCACTTTGGAAAAGAAACGTCATATGTGTATCCGTTTTTTTTCTTCTTAAAAAAGTCCCCATTCAGCAGAACGAATCCAAAAATGGAATCTTCAAAACATATTTGTGACGGACTGGAAGTGTTCTTAAAGAGGAAAATCATAAAACTACCAAAACTTGTGGTAGTTTTATCATAGTTTTAAGCATGTCCTGCATGTCATTACAAGTACGTACCGATAAAACTATCAAGTTTTAAGCGAATCTTGGGATATAGTCTTGAGAACCTCCTGTAGTATGGGCCTTTTTGAACTTATGAGGGTTTTATGGCTGTTTTATCGATGTTATGTAGAATATCTAGTTTTATGCGTGGTTTTATCAAATGAGTCTTGAGAACTTCTTCAAGTGTACCTTAAAATTGAATTTGTTACTTGGGGTTTGCAACAACTAAAAACAACAAAAAAAAAAAAAAATAAAACCACCTCCACCCCAAAATTCACAAACAAGCAGAACAGAAAAAAAAAAAAAACTCACAGAACCTGACAAAACAAAACGAACAAAAAAAAAAAAACAAAACAAAACCCCCAGGACAAAAAAAGAAAATTTACCTTTTCCAAAAAACACCCCCCCCCCAGCGGGGGGCGCGACCCCCAACCCCACCCCACAAAACACCGGCGCCCCCCCCACCCCCCGCCCCCCCCCAAAAAGGAGGGGGTGGGTTTTGGTTTTTTTCTCCGGCCCCCGGGCTTTTCCCCCCCACCTCAACCCGCCGCGGGGGAAAAAAAAAAAAAAATGCCCCAAAAAAAAAAATTTTACAAAAAAACTCTTTAGTTGGCAACTTGATTTGATCGTCCTGAAAAAGACGGGTTTTAGTTGATAACATGGTTCGCGATTGAAATTTTCTTCAGTCTTCTTGGGCTGCAGGCCACCACTCTGTGAAATGGTCACACCGGAGAAAAGTTTGTTCAGCTCCTCGTCGTTGCGGATGGCTAGCTGCAGGTGACGTGGATGATTCTTCTTGGTCTGGTCTTCTTGTTTCCACGGGCGGCGTTTTCTACCAACATGCTCCGCAAATACGTTTGTCGCATGCGGATGCACAGCGAGAACTGATGATTGGTCGGTCGTCCCCACATGTTTGATAATCGCTGGCACGGTAACTGTGGCAGTATAATATGAACCAATCAGAGCGAGGCGCAAACATGATGTCATTTTCGACCAATAGCGTTGTGCGTTTAGACAGTTTTATTTTACGTACATACATTTTAATTACTTTAAACAAACGTTATGAATTAAGTTTGCAACAGGGATTCAGCTTTGATGTTCTACCTTGCGAATGAAATACTTATCGTAAAATTTCTGTGGGCCAGAGAGGAGATATTATCGTTCAATGTCTCCAAACCCGCGTAACGCTTGCGATTTCAGAAATTTTAGAACGGCGCCCCTATACAGGAATAGAAAAGAGAGACGTAAGTCCTACGTAAAAAAATTGACGATATAGGGTATGTGTCCCTTGACTCAGCCTATTATGCAACGATCGTTTACATTTTATATTATAACTCATAAAGTTTTGAAGCTGTAGGCGAGATTCAACTTGCTAAGATAAATTTGATAAGACATTTGGTATTATGTATCACGAAAAGTTACACAACTCTTTTTATGAATTCAGAAACATTTGAGGGATGTGGATTTAATGTCGGTCTATAAGCACCAAATTAGGTTTATTCATGGATGCAACTTCGTCCCATTGGATGGATTTATTACTGAATGCAGTCTTAGTACGGTTTTTTTTCCAATTTTATAAATTAAGGCATTGCCTGCTGTATTCGCTTTACCTAACACAAAAGTTCACAAAGCAATCGAAAATAAAACTGCTTTGAAACACTTAAGTGATGTTCATGTATGATTTATCAGCCATTCAATAATGAAAACATTATAATTCACTATATAATGATTTTGTTCCATGGGTTTGTGTTTAGATGAGCCATTTGAATATAAACATCTGCAAACTCATGCATTTCCTCTTCAAATTTTACCAATAACAACCTTTTTACGACTTTATTGATACAGCAGGCCATAGTAGCGAACATACAAAAAAAATATGTCCCCAACATTGGGTCTACCATTTTCTTGTAAAGTCATTGTTATTTTAGTTATGTGAGCAGTTAGTTTGTAACGTGTAACAATTTTCTGTACATCCAGACTGCATTACTCGCTTTATCGATTCAATTAAGCCAAATTCAGATCACTTGAAGATCGTGTAGATCATCTGTTCAGCTTATCCAGTGAAATCATGATGCACCAAAAGTTCAAGAAATCGAAAACTACGCGGAAGTGAACAACTATAAGTTGATTAATATTGTCTCAATTGCTTCGGATTACATCAGTGTAGTCATTCTAATAGCTACATGATTTGATTGATTATCGCTAAATTAATGGCATATTTGGTACAAAGGCCGAATGAAGGTGGTAGGCTTACATTACATCCCGTTACCCTATCATCCGCGGACCATTTTATTCATAAAGTCTCGTTCATATTTGAGCAGAAGGTATGTCACAAAAATCAATAATTTGTTTACCAAAAATTGATCTAGACTGTCTTTTGAAAAAGGCCAAACTTTTTTCCCGATATTTTTCAAATGGCTGAAATCGAAAAATGAAATATCTTACAAAAAATGTTGTTAATCACACAAAATCCGTCAAATTTTTGAATAATAATATTGAAAACTTCCAAATTGAGTCCTGAACAAAACCGATATTAAAAATGTTTAGTCGGCTTACCAAAAAACGCCATTTATGATTTTGATGAATTTTTTTCTCAAGATAGGTAATTTGGTTTCCTACAAACCGTATGTCTGGTTGCAAGGTGAGTACTTGAAGGAAAGAAAAGAACATGTTCAAAAACGACTTCTAATGATGTCGCTTAAAGAGGCGAACATGATGTTTGTATATAGTAACAAAACTGTGAACATCTTTTTACTGTTTTAACCTAGTTGCGACCAAACCATTGCGTTCTGTCTTATTTTACAGGAATACACAATGTATGTATATGTGCAATTCATGAAAATGTCAACTTTATGAATAATAGTTTAAGAGTTGTGTCACTGGAAAAAATTATAGAAAAATGCATTGTAATAGAACGACTACAAGAACTGGTTGCTTTCCGTGTTTGTGAAAATTATGGTTCCAAAAAAACATGTTGAAATGGATGTCACAATGCTAATGGAATCAAACAACAAAGAAGATATTGACTGTTGACGGATAGAAGAAATTTGGCTAAATTGACTAACTTAAAAATTATAACTTTATTTGTAAAGAACAATCATCCTTTTTAAGGAATAAAAACGATTTATTAAAGGAAACCAAAGTTCTTGCGATTTGTGGTTTTTTCTCGAGCAACAACAATATTTGAAATTTACTATAAGGAAGACAATAAACTTGCAAATGACGTATTTCACGCTAACTCGTCTTCGTGATTGGCAGCACCCTCTCAGAATCCAATGAAACTTTGTCTTTTCAAGCAACTTTGCATACCTTGTTTTTTTTTTCAAAATTTATCTAGGCTGCCACTTGAAAATGGCAATCAATTTTGATCAATTTTTTTTAAATCAACATAACTCAAAAAGGAAAAAACTTACAAAAAAGTGATGTATGATTGACTTCTAGAAAATCGTTTTAACTTTTGTGAAAAATATTGATAAAATTTTAAAACCGATTATTACACGCTATACAAAAATATTTTAAAATTTATAGTCAATTTGCAAAAAATGACTTTCGTAGAATTGGACGATTTTTTTTTTAAGATAGGCAATAATTTTTTAAAAGTTCGTCATGCATTGCAAGATGGGCACTTTAAAGGAAAAAAAGTTTTTCTTACAATAACTTTTTCATGTCCAATTTTTACCGTGTATCACGCAAACTTGTCTAGTGATGGTCTTCAACACCCCTATAAAATCCAATAAAATTAAGTAGTCATAAAGAATTGAATGTATTGAACATAATTGCAAAAAACAATAATTATCTAGACTAAAATTTGAAATGGGTTAAAAACATTAAAATTCCATTAACATCAGTAAAACACAACCAAAAGTGTACGTTTAGGTAAAAGTCATTTATCTGGTGGTTTGGATATTCCTATTTTTAGGGGCGATTCAAATATGGCTTCGTTTTTCTTTTGGGTGGGGGGGGGGGGGGGTCGGTAGGTGGCGGAAGGAAAGTCAAGAAATTGTGATAGAGGGGGCTGATAAATCTAAAAAAATAGGGGACGTCATGTTTGAGTCTTCTCTAAATGGACATGCATCAAGTCTTATCAAATTAGAAAATTCCAATTTGATACGACTTGATGCATACCCGTTTAGAGACGGTTTAAAAATGGCGTTATATGAATTTTCGAAGAACTGTTTATGTCAATTAAAACCCAAATGTTTTTGCTTGATAAGGGTTTTATTTTATTTATTTTCTATGTACATTTTCAAGTATTATTAATTAAAATAGCTTCATATATTTAATTTATAAATCTTTCACAAACAAAGTAAATTTGTTTGGATTATTTTTTGAATCAGAAAACCTTTTTGCTGAAATAGGTTCAACGCAATGACCTGTGTACCTGGTATTGTCTTTACGTGGTTATATAACTCCTCAAGTTCTGACATGTTTGCACCTTGTTCAGCTGATATGAAGTAGAAATTCAGTTTTGTAATAATTTTATTTGACTGTTCAACTGCCCAGTCATATAGTTCCCGATGAGTTTTGATTGTGTTTCCATAATCTTGAGCAAGGCTAGCTCTCTTTGCCATTCGATTGAGAGCACCAACAATAGCATCAAATAAAGGGTGTCCACGATGAAATTGCCACACACAAAATTGATTCGCAAAATTCGAGTTTTCATCCGATTGCCATCAAATTTTCAGGGATTGAGAAATAACTATTGAACTTCATTTTACCGTTTTACTCGTATTTTATTTACAGTCCATACGCAAATGCCCGCACCTTGACCTTAACCCCGGCCATAAGATTCTGCACAACCTGTGAATCAACCGTTTTTTGCATGTAAACCCATACTTTCTTCAGTTCCTCGACTGTCTTCACTACCTTAGGTCGTTTAAGAAGGTGCTGCTTCATAATCGCCCAGTACTTCTCGATGGGGCTGAGCTCCGGAGTGTTGGGAGGGTTGAACATTTTCGGCACGAAATTGACCTTATTGTCCACATACCACTTCAGCACGTCCTTGGAGTAGTGGCATGAGGCCAAATCCGGCCAGAAGATTGTTGGGACGTTGTGGGCCTTCAGGAGAGGAAGCAGCCGCTTCTGGAGGCACTCTTTTATGTACACCTGTCCGTTCATCGTGTCCTGGGTCACGAAAGGTGCACTCCGCTTCCCGCACGTGCAGATGGCTTGCCAAACCAGGAATTTCTTCGCAAATTTGGACATCTTCTGAGTGCGGACATGCTCCGGAACGCTGAACTTATCCTTGGCCGTGAAAAACAGGTTGCCGGGGATCTGTTTGAAGTCGGCCTTCACATATGTTTCGTCGTCCATGATGCAGCATTCAACTTTCGTCAGCATGTTGAGGTACAACTTCCTGGCACGGGTTTTGGCGGACTTGTTCTGCTTCTCGTCGCGATTAGGGGCCTTTTGTACCTTGAACGTTCGAAGCCCAGCCTTAGTTTTGGCCTTCTGGACAAAACTTGGGCTTAGGTGCAGCTTCTTAGCCACATCCCGAACGGAGGCGTTCGGATTTCGGTTGAAGGCCCCAACTACGCGGTTGTGATTTTTGGTGTTGTACGGAATACTTTTTCCTTCACTTCTGGGCTTCCGATCGGTGGTCAACCGTTCCTCGAACCGCTTAATCACTCGCGACACCGTGGAATTCGCGATTCCTAACGTTTTAGCGATGGAACGATGCGAGAGATCCTTGTTCTCGTGATGAATGCGCAAGATTTTATCACGCACGAGCTGTTCTTTCGACTCCATTTCCGAGAGTTTTGATCACAGGACTTTAAAACTTGCAGAATGCACTATGAAATAAATCCACCCAAATTTTCATTAAATTCTACCGAACGGTTAAAAAGTTAGAGCAATTTCATAGTGTGGCAATTTCATCGTGGACACCCTTTAGACCCATGTGACGTTGCAACGAAGTGCCATTCTGCTTCCAATCCATACTTGGACTTGAAATTGCAAAAACTGGAAAAGTTCTTTTTGTTCTTATAATGGGCCGCTTCTCCATCTGACATGAAAATAATTTTTGAGCAATATATTGAATTTTGTATAATGAAATATAGCAGTTTTGATATGAACAACTGAACTGCTATAGAGTCATGGGACAATACTTCAGATATTATGATAAAGCTTTAATTTTCCAATGTATTGTCCTTCTGGTAATATACTTTGATGTTTTGGTAATAAATAGGATCAACCGCCTGATCTAATTGTATTATCACTAAAGTTTAAAAAAATTAATAATTTAAAAATAAGCCCTCTCCAAATGGCAGCCTAAATTTTCCAAACATTCAAAGACAATTAAAAAACAAATTGTCATAATAATTCAATTTAATTGGTTTCTGTGACGATTTAGGACCTAATAATAAGCTGAGAAGGCGCGATACACGGTAAAAATAGGACATGAAAAATTAGTTGTTAAAAAACTTTTTTTTCCTTAAAAGTGCCCATCCGGCGATGTATGGCGAACTCTTAGACAATTATATTGCCTTTAATTTAAAAAAAATTCCGTCCAATTCTAAGCTATCCATATTTTGCAAATTTAGTTTAAATTTTAAAATATTTTTTTTCAGCGTGTAAGAATCGATTATACAATATTAACAGTTTTTTTTATTAAAGTTCAGATAATTTTCTAAAAGTAACCCATGCATCTTTTTTTTTGTTAGTCTAGTCCTTTTTGAGTTATGTTTACAAGAAAAATTTGTTGTTAGAAAAACTTATTTTCCTTAAAAGTGCCCATCTTGCACTGTATGACGAACTTTTAGACAATTATATTGCCTTTCGTCCAATTCTAAGAGGGGCTATTCATAAACCACGTAGACTTTTCTGGGGGGAGGTGGGGTTTGACCAAAGTCTATGCTCCAATCAAAATTTCAAAAAAATGTATGGAGAAACGTCTACGAGGGGGTAGGGGGGGTCTGAGATTTTCAAAAATGAGTCTAAGTGGCTTATGAACAGCTTAAACTTATGAACGAAATTAAATGTCTGAAACATATCCACTGAACAGTACATCAAAATGTCAGAAGAACTCAAAGAATTGTATAATAACGCCAAAACAATATTTGGCACTTAGAAAATCCACAGTTTTGTGCCAATTGCTGGTGACAAGATGGAGGCAAAAAGGTATTCTAAATCAGAAGATATTTATCTTGGCTGTAAAATTTAAAAAAAAAAGCATGTATGATTATTGGTTTAAGCCAAATATGATATTAATCTTAAATATTAAGATCAACTCAACTCTTTTCAAATGAAATTCTCGATTTATAAGATTAAACTTTGTTGCTAAATTGGACAAAAGTTCATAAACAAATTGAGTTTCAATGGATTCTGAGATGATAATGACCTTCACTGCACTGAAAAAATATTTCACTTAACTACTACATGAAACACATGTAGATATTTTCCAATACTAAAATAGGTGACTTTACATGAATATCACATAGAAAAATAAATTCTACTTGACTAATCATTAACATTTAACTGGACACATAAAATTCACTTGATTTTGCAAAGCTTTTTCTACTTCCTGAATCACATGAAAGTTAAGTGAATTTCTAGTGGATATTTTCCACTGATTATGTGAATTTTTTTGGGTGTGGCTTAGTTGTGGAAAAAAAAACACTGAAAAAAAAATTAGTTTGGACAAGAAGAAGTTTTTGCTAGAAAAACTTTTTTCCTTAAGAATGCTTACCTTGCAATGTTTAAAATGTGGGAAATCTAATTTCATGCAAATAAAAAATGGCGTTTTATTTTTTTATTTATTTTTTTATTTTTGCAATATTTGTATTCAATAATTTGACGGATGTTGTGATAGTTAGCCATACCATACCACCCATACCTTTTTGAAGGATTTGTAACTATTCAATTATAACCATTTGAAAAACTCGATGAATAAGTTTGGTTCTTTCAGTTTCGATCATTTTTTGAAAAACTAAGAAAATTGATTTATGTGAAAATTCTACATGTCCAGACTTCATTGAAATCTAAGAGGATACTGCCAACTCTGAATACGATTTGGTTGGAAATGCGTCCTTTACATCGTAGCAAATTAGCAACAGATGTCTTATGAATCTAGATTTGGGCTTTATTTATTGATGTATTTATCATTTATTTTGTACACAGTTTTAACAAGCGGCCGTCAAATCTCTGAATCAATCGGGAGAAATTTAAATAAATAATCATAAATAAAGTTGTATACCAAGGTAAATCAATGTTGCTGCTGCAATGCAAAATATCTCATAAGTTATCCACATTCTTCTTTTTTCAGAGAGTGAGTAGTCGCGCTGTAACCATAAGCCATATGAGAATAGGACTATAGTTAGTGAATGCTTAAGTTTAAACCATTTGAAGAGAAATGGAGCATCACTTAACCTTCTTTGACTAGATGCTCCCAACGACCATTGTTAAATATTTTTTTTTTGTTCAACAAACAGGGTATGCTGTTTTACTTGATTCTCTCTGATTATTCATTTCTCATTTCCTTTGATATCTACTGAAAGCTGTGTGAATTCTCTGTGCCTTCTTATGGTAATCTTCCCTATCTCCAACGGTTGCATAGTCGTGGGCAGGTGATCGATCGAGGAGTGTCTTCGTGGCGATTATTGCGTGTAGAAAAGTATCAGTAAATGGTTGCATTTCATGGTGACATGCATTGTCTTCGACAAATTATTCATCATCGTTACTCCATCCATGAGGTGTGCAAACGTCAATGCTATGCTATGCTCAGAATCGAGACATGATTTGAACATACAAATAAAATTATGCTCTTACAAAAAAAATCAATATTATAAAAGCATACACTGATTACAACAAATCTCGAGTGCTTTTTCAAACTGACGTATCTGATTTTGAAAACAAAAAGGGGAAGCAAGATTCAAACGTAAATTTCTTAAAACTGCCAGAACCTCAACGGAAACTAGCATCACCATCATGTATGGAAAATGTTATTCTTTTTGTTGGTGACCCTAGTTTGCATGAAAGTGCTAAGGGTTTCAAGAATTTAATGTTTGAATGTTACTTCCCCTCTTTGTTTACTCTTCTGTTTGAAAAAGTAGTCGACATATGACAAACATCTAATGAAATATCGGCACAATAATGTGTCTGTAACTAAACATAAAATGTTTCAACGATGTTTAGCTTGAAACACAAAAGTTTTCCATAATTGTGGAGCTACTGTAAATATGAATGATTTCTGATCACACTATCATTGGATCTGTCAATAAAGTCAGCTGAATTGCGTATACCCACGGAGTATACCTATAACCTTTACGTTCTAGAAGGAACTCTGAAGTCATAGTCAGCATTTGATTTGCAATAGGGTAATAGTTTCGGAACGTTGGAAGCATTAGGTTCCAATAATTGGGTATGGATTTTATCTATTAGACTATAACTTTTCGAAGGTGCTAAATATAAACGATACTCTAAAGGTAGCCTTGGAACGCAGTCATAAAAATAAACAAAAGGAACTCCAAAATCCTAGAAAATTCATGTCCTAAAGCTTGGGTTCAAGTCATGTTGTTGAAAAAAAAAAACACTAAAAACCCCTTGTCGTCATAACGACTTTACCAGCCGGTTGACAAAGCTCATTGAATCCCTCTGTTTGAGGGACAATCGATTCCAATCTATTAAAAGCGAATTAATCCATAATTAGCAATAGCAAAAAAGCGTCTCGCCAGCTCGATTTCTTGTATTGGTTTTATAGGTTATACGAGGAAAATATTTGCAGAAAACGCAAACATTTCCAGCTTCAACTTATTACCACAAATAACGAGCAGTGAACTATTTTTTTTCATTCCACCTGATTAAGTACCGCGGTAGACTGACAGCTGATGATTTAAAATTTGATTTTACAAATTACAACAAGCGTTTGAATAATTTAACCAAGTTTATTTCACAACGATTCTAATATTATATGATTCAATGCATCAAAATAACGGAACCCACGAAGGTTAGAGTGGCTCCAAGCAGCTGCGAGCTAGTTCCGACGAATGGTGCGCTATCGGTGGCATTTCCGCCATTACCATTGCCTGCAGGAGGTTGATCCTGGCGACGTCCGAATCGTACCAAGCTTCGTAGCCCAAACTTTTGGAACAGACCAGCTTCTGAGTCCTGTGGTAAATCGAATGCATCTTGAACGGCACCGTTGTACATGATTACGGCTATATCACCGACGGAATCGGAACCGGCTGCCTGTAGAGCAAAAGCCTGGACACTCTGCTGTCCCTGACCGATAACGTCCAATTCGTGCAGTTGGTTGATTTTGCTGTGGGTGAGGAAAAAAAACTGATTAGCTCAGGAGTTTCTCGGGAGGGATAGCAACGACCTTCCCGTTGCTATGGATATTCGCTATTGCAAATTCAACACAATAAAGAAATGCGTCGGCTAAAACTTACCTTAAATCGCTTCCTAGACAACGAGCCAACGCGATGAACATTTTTCCATTCAGTTGATAGCCGGTGCAAAGGTCTTTATCAGTTTTGCTGTGGAACTGGATTGTGGCAACGGTGATCGGGTCTTCGGCTTCATGTAGCGGGCTTGCGAAGGTATCCTGGCTCAGTGCCAGTAGTAGCAGAGCCAAAGCTCCAAACTTGATGTTGAAGAGATTGAACTTTTCCATCTTGATTGCTTGAAGGATGAGATGAGAATGAAATTTTTTTCCCAACTATTTCGAGTGTGGGTTGCTGTGATCAGTTTTCGGGTAGCTGGAATGAATTTCAGTTCAATGGGCGTAGTGTCCGTAGTGAGGCGAAGCGTTGCTGCAAATTAAAATGCATTGATTGCTGGTCTATAATTTGATGATGAACTTAAATACATTCTATATTATGGAATAGAGAGTATTTTACCTATCAATTTATCTATCTATTTATCAATGACATATATATTATTTGAAGTTAAAGCATGATTGTTAGCTGTTGATATCAAGACAGATTATTTTGATTAGGTTGTAGTCTAAATGAGTTATATGACTCAAAGTAATTGTTTGATCATTTATTGTGAAGTTTATTAACGGAGCTATTGCAACGTTAAGGTTCACATTATTTTCATAACAACCTTCTTTCGTTCAGCCACACCGCTAACAAATATTCCTCTTTGTCTCAAGGTTTGCGTCAATTTTCAAGCCACATAACGATAGAAAATGACAAATTACTTTTGGGTGTTTAATTAAAATTCCCAAAGTTCAAAGAGAAAAACAAATTCATCTCCTTCTTTTGTTATTCATCAACCTCCCCAGCTCTGCTCCTGCTCTGAATGCCGAACGCAGCTCTAGTTTGTTGCCAGACTCCATCGTGTGTCATTGCATGCAATCCGGGGGCTCTCCTGAACCGTACCATTTAATATGCAATATTTTAATGCCCCTCTCCTATTTGGAATTTTTTGCTTCTTTCCGTCTCATTTTTACTGCAATTTTTCACTCGTGTCTCACACGCTCATCGTTCCCTACCGACTGCTGTGGAAGTAGAACATATTTTAGCCACGCTGTCACAAGTGTCGTACAGTATCCAGACAACTCTTTTTCAAAGTACATCTCCTCTGCCTCATTCACTGCATGCTATATGCATACTTTCAGCTGTCACATTAACAGGAGTGTTTTTTTTTTGTCTTATTTCCATGCTCCAATTTATTTCAAAAGTATGCAGAACGAAAGAAGAAGCACGAGAGGGAAACATAGCAAAGTGGCATTGCTTAAAGAATTCGAACCTTTGGAGTAGGAGAAGAAATTAAATGTGGAAAACTGGCGCGTGATCTCATTTTGATTGGAATTCAACCTAAGTGAAGCAGAAAATATTATTTGTTGTGCCTTTATCATTCATCACTCAGGTTCCTAGCGGATCATCATCATTATCTAAATTCCCAATTTCAGTTAAGACACAGATGATCTCCCGTAGCCAATAAATAGGCAAAAGCAGCATGTCAAAGCCCACAAAACCCCATCACATCATCACAACATTAGATTAGATATGGAAATTGCGGCCGTAGCTAAACTCTCGAAGCGCGCACAAACATAAAAATCACATTTAGATTAGATAACAATGGGATTCGAATTGAAAATGTCACCAATAAACAAAAAATACAACAACAACAACTATAGTACTACAGCACCATCCGGTGTCGCTTTACATGCGTGCTGCATGGTTTGACAAGAGCGTTGGATTTTTTGTGTGTGTTTTATGGGTCTCCATTCGGTGGGATGCAACTGACTTGTCCAGCTATCTACCGATGGTCTATCTATCGGCCTATCAGATTTGCCGTTTTGTAATGTGTCAACATCGTCAAATGAGGGAGTGGGGCGATGCGCTGAGGGAAAAGTCGTTAAATTTGAAATCTACACTGTTCCAAAACTACTTTCCAATCGATGATAGCAGTTTTATGAGATCGTATGAAAAGCTCTTGGTTATCTTAGTTTTTCTGTTAATCGATTCAATGAAATTTCATTTGTTTGAAAGAGTACACGGAAAAAAAAATCCGCGCCCAGATCCATGAACTGCAGTCATGAATTTAAGAACAAGCAAAAATACACCGTGACCTCAATCACGTTCAAAGGGATTTTCGGGAAAGTTTTTGGGGATAATGATTAATCAGAATGCTGTCGATCTGATCGAATTTCTCTTGCATCTGACATCAAGCTTATAGATAATTCTGCTTCCAACAGTACCAAAAATATATTTTTTTTTTTTTTTGGTAAATTATATTAAATTAGTTGCTCAAATAATCAGGCTTTCAGTTACTAAGATTTGTGGATTCATGCACCCGGAAAAAAATTAGGAAATTGATGTCCACTTCAATGCACATGAAAGTAGCGGCTCATAATACAGAAATTTGCCTCTTTTCTTGGATTTACAATACCTTAAAAACTCAAAATGATAACTTAAATGCAATGACGTATGCATAAGCTGAGGAACACAAAATAACATTTAACAAATGCTGCTACTGTCAATGCAAATAGAAATGCTTATTGATGCTAGATTTGATTTCAAGGATCTAATCTACACAGTTTAAAAGAAACATTTAATTTTCTGCGTTATCTAATGCACCAGAAGGGAATGCTAGATATGGCTGAAATTAATAGTATCCTTCATTTAAATTTGAGCCAGTTATCGCTGGAATCAAGTTTGTTGCACGGAAGATTGCAAACAATGCTGTAAGCTGTATAAAATATTGCAAACAATTTCGTTGTTTACGCAATGTTGTTTAAGCTAGCAATTGAATGAAGGGAAATTTCACTGTTCTGTTAAAATTCATAATTTTTTTGTGTAGTCACCGTCACAAAATTCAACATTCTATAATCAAATTTAAAAAAATTAAAGGTTTTTCAAGACCACGGATTGAAGTGATACTAACTAGCTCAGTTTTATCGTGTGGGGTTTATTTCGTTCTTTCATCTTCAAATGCTTGTAAACTGTTGATGGCGTTTGTAAAGAAATATTTTTTGGATGTGAGAAATTGTCGTCATGTTCAGATAAATGAATATAATGTGCAATTGAACTCTTTGTTACGCTGTTTAACCGGGTGTCATTGAAAAATGTATAGGCCTGTTTAATAGAAACGTATGTTACACGCGCGCTACCTGTTGGATTTTGAAGGAACTATCAAACAGTGTCAAAAGCTTGTTTTTTTGCTTGCCGCTTATTGCAGCCGTTTATTTTTCGCGATTATAGATACGTATAGATTTCCTGTCGCTGATCGTATTAAAAATGGATTCTGTGAAATGGGTACTAGTTGTAAACTGATTTCGAAAAACCGTAAAAATTCAACACGTGCTTCAAAGGCAGAACTTAGCAAAAAAATAAATTTTTAATAACACTGTATGTTTTGACTGGAATTTGTTTAAATTTAATATTAGTTTGTTATAAATATTAAATTGCACTCTTGTTTGTAGCCCGGCAAATTTCGCAACGCCTTAGTTTGTTTTAACCTGCACACAAAGAAAGAAACATTTAAATTTCTGCGTTGTCTAATGCACATAAAGGGAATGCTATATTTATTAGAAATGAATGCCATATTTCATGTGAAATTAAACCTAATATCGCTGGAATTATGGCGTATGGCATATAAAAGATTTCAAACAATTCCGTTGTTAACGCTTGCTTTTACTGGGAAATTATCGAGGGGAAATTTTACGTGCCTGTTAAAATTCATTATTTTTTTCTATGTGACGCAACCCACACAGCTGAAATTATTTCGTTATTTTCAGTTTATTTTCAAGAAAAGAGCAAATTATTTCAAAATTACATGTGTTTTCAAATTTACACGACATACATTGGTGCCATAAAAATTGAAAGAAAAGTCAAATGGGCATTTTGAGATTGAAGTTTCAATCACAAAATAAGATTATTGATAACACTGTAAAAAATTTAAAAAAAAAACTTCATTCGGTAGGAAATTTAATTTCCTCTGTAAAAATTACCTGACCTCATTTGTAGCATTCTCATTTGTAGACATTCAAAAAACAAAATAGAGACTATTCAAAAATTTCAAAAAAAAATAGGTGCTCAAGAGACGAGGGGTTCTTCGATTGGTCCAAAACATTGGATTTTTTATTAATAGCTTAGAAGAAATATATCAGCCAAGTTTGGTTCGAATTGAAGAAGGTTGATGCATTTCTCCAGTCACTTGATATGGAATATATATGAATATGCTCGCAAATCACATGTCGTCTTTCAAATGATTTTGAAGTTATTGCATGCTCTTTCATGTGCATAAAAGTTGATTGAAAATATCACAATAATTAAAACTATTATGCTCAAAATTTTGCTTGCTTCAGGACTGCACCTTTAATTTTCGAGTATTACACGGTTTGAAAGAAACATTTAATTTTCTGCATTATCTAATGCAAATAAATGGAATGCTAAATTTGACATAATTTATTGGGATATTTCATGTAAATTTAACCCAGACGTCGCTGGAATCGAGTCTGTTGTATGAAAGATTGCAAACAATGATGTGTGCTGTATGGAAGATTGCAAACAATTACGTTGTTTACGCTTGCTTTGGCTTACAACTGAACGAGGGAAAATTTTACGCGTCTTTTAAAGTTCATTATTTTTTTCTGAGTACATTTACGAGAAATAAAATTCACTCTAATTATTTACTAATCTATCACTGGAAAGAACGCATTTGAACTTGTAGCTTGTCGACTATAACACCACGGTCAACGATCATGTAAATAAAAGGTTTTTAAATTCATGTTTGCAGTCTAGTGGCTAGTTTGAGGTTTCAAAATATATTCTACACTGATAAAGAGAAACATTGAATTATCTGCGTTATCTAATGCACAAAAGGGAACGCTAGATTTGGCAAAAAATAATGGGACATTTCATGTAAAATTAAGCCAGATAACGCCTGAATCTAGCATGTTGTATGAAAGATTACAAACATTGTTGTATGGATCATGAAATATTGCAAACAATTTTGTTGTTTACGCCTCGTTTGGCTCAGAATTAAACGAGGGGAAATTTTACGCGCTTGTTAAAATTAATTATTTTTGTCGGTGTAGAAGTTGTAACAGTACACAATTAATTGTAATTTTTTAATTGATATTCATGCACATATTTGGAGCATTGAAAAAAAAAAATTATGATTGCACTCGTTTATACAGTTATACGAGGGGAAAATTACATTTGGCTCTAATTTACACGAACAGTAAACATGTCATGTAATTTTCAAATGAATTGAATTTATGTATTCTTTTTTTTCGTTTATTTTCTGTCGGTCTATTTCCTCACAACGTGGTGACAACCACCGACGCCAGGGAGACGATTCCACTACCTGGACCCTACATACATATCGTACTCATCAACACATGAGCCAGGACCAACGGCTTTACGTCTCTTCCGATGGCAGACGTGACCAGATTTTTTCGGTTTCGGGCCTTCCTTTACGTGGACGGTCGTCAACATCAAAATCTCCGCCTTTGAAGCGACGAGACCAATCACGGCATGTTGGTTTGCCTAAAGCAGCATCTCCGTACACTTTTTGGAGCTTTCGATGCGCTTGAGCTGCCGTTTTCTTCGAATGGAAGAAGAAAATCAATACTCCCGCGAATGACGATTGTATGGCACAAAATTAGACAATTTCATACAACCAGAAGTATATAATGCAGAAACTAAATCACTAATGTGTTAAAGCGGTTTGTTAACCATATGTCTAACCTTGGTTCATGACGTTTTGAGCATGAGCATGAGCATGAGCATGATTGATCGCCCACGGGTGCAATTCCGTTATTGCCAGATCTGCTGTATTTACACAAAGAACCAACAGATGATGTTTGGGACTAACATACATCTTCAATGTGTAAAGACTGGTGACCCATTATAAAGCAATACCGGCGCCGGCCGTGCCAGAATGCTGGTCAAGTAGGGAATGGGAAGGAACGTGTTGACATGATACTCGCTTTGAAGGAAGCCGAGAAATCCTCTGCACTTCCACGAAAAATCACTGGGATGTTGGATAGTTGGGGAAAGGTCAACAGCAGCGTTCGTTTTTGGTTAACGATACGCTGAAAGTATGTTGCACTATCCTCCAAGGGCAATGGACCGCTCCAATGTGACTGAAAAGAGACAAGCATAACGAAAAACAAAACAAAACAAAATAGACTAAATAAATAAACAAAATAAAACAGGATATTAGATACTTTCTTCAAAATTTGGTAGAAATAAATTATTTGTTGCTTTGCAAACCAGCTCTGCAACAAGTTCTGCTGGACTCGTGCTGCTGCAGTCGGCACTCGTTCACATCAAGCTGGCCAAAGTGTCGGAAACCTTCCGGTTGTAACATGATATCTGCGTCTAATACGCTCTTCTTGCATCGATTAATTTACAAACTAAGCCTGCACACCTAATCAAAATAAGCTCGCTTATGACCTCTTACTTTACACATTTACATTAAAAAATTACAATTAATTGTGTACTGTTTTGTGTGACATACATCGATATTGGAGCTCAGGTTTGAAGATCATCAGTGTCGAACCTGATGGGCACAGCAAGCACCACGTCTCTAGGTGAGCAGCAAGAGCACCAGGAACAAGTACATTGTGTGTTCGAAAGTACACAAAATAGCGAAGATAGAGGCGGCGAAGAAGCTTGTCGAAACTCAATTTCGTCGGCAAAAGAAATAACGTGCACAAAGAAGTGAAGCAGATGGTGATCAAGCTGAGCTGAGACAGCTGAAAACACTTCCCAGGCGCTACTTCACGTCAAAGAGGTCATGACCTTCGACAAGAGATGACAGACCTGGGCCGCTGAAGAAACAAATGTACGTTCCTGTCCGTCGTGCATCGCTGATAATAAAGATGGCCAGCTTATTGTGAAAGCAATAAGCTTGAAATGCAAGAAAAGAAGAAGAATTTTGAGCTCTTCGCTCAGCAGTATTGTGTTGGCAGCTACCCTGGAGAGAGCTCTGGCGGCAAGGCGGAATAAAGTAACGCAAATATGTAGTGCTGTCTAATAACTACGTTTTGCAGACTAATAACTACGTTTTGCAGAGTAAATTTACTTGCTTGCCTAGTAATTTCCTATTACAGACTTCAGAGCTAGGTAAGGGTGATCGCATATGCAGCAGTGAACGATATAAAAGGCGTACACGTTCACAAGATGCTCCAGTAAAGCGGTTGAGAGGAATAAAATAACACCAATATAAAGTGGAGTATGATAATAACGTTTTGCTGAGCTTTACAACATGCCAAGTATTTTCCTATCACAGATTTCACATTTTAGTAAGGAAGATCGCATATGCAGTGACGTTATAAAAGGAGTACATCTTGGAAAGTGGCTCCATTTGCTAGGCAGCCCCGGAACCATTCAGTGCAGCAATGAGTCAGTATTGAATTGACAATTGTCGGTTACAAGTACCTTGGAGAGGTACAGTGATCGATATAAGAGGTGTACACCTTTGCAAGATGCTCCATTTGCTCGGAAGCCTCGGAGCTGTTTAGTATGGATATGAGCTAGTATTAAATTGGCAACTGGTGGTGACAAATAACCTGGAGGGTGCGCTGGCGACTAACCATTGATTATGCTGTTGGGTAATAAATGTGACGTGTGCATCTCACATGTCAATAAATCCCAGGTAGTAACCAACTCAAATAAATCATACCAGTAGCACCACATCGTGAGAAACATATTATTCCCAAGCCATCGAACTACTTTTGCAACAAATACAATCCGTGCACAGAGTGATTCGATGACTTCTAGTACTCCTGATCCGTTGTCAGGCGTTCGTTCATTGCAAAGGAACATCTGTCGCGTTGTCGTCAGGTGCATAAGTCGTTACTCGCCTTCTCCATATTCTCTCACTCTCTTATCATGCTCTCTTCTACCAATAACGATCACGATAGTTGATCGTTTACATAATGACTATGTATGACTCCAAGTACCTCCAGTAGGAAAAACTGTAGAATTATTATTGATGAATAAATCTAGGCAGAATCGTTTTACCTTCAAGCAGCGATAGTCTCCAATTGATTTACGAGATATCACAGTACCTGGAACATGTCATGGCTACCTGTGACTGTGCGGACCAGTATTTTAAAAAGTTTTGAAGTGTTTGAAGTGTTTGAAGTTAAGGACTGAGAATCGATCAAAAACAGTTGAGTGTCGTTGAAATAGCTCACGAGCTGAAGATAACTGTATAAAATGACGACAATTTTTGTTTAAAATCTGATTTTCGATAGTGACTCTTATGAGACGTTTAGTGAAAATGGGCAAATCAAGATCAAAGTCTGCAGTGACCAAGGGTGAGTCGCTCAGTACAAAATCACTTGTGCCGATTTTTTTTAAAGTGCCTTTATACGTTACGACGAATCCTGCTGTTCCAAGCGTGGTGCCAAAAGGTGCCGGCGTGTGCCACGGTAACTTGATAGTTCAATCGTTATGGTTTGGCTACGCCCTGGCAACCAGGCGATTGTTTTGTTTTGCTTTGCCAAATTTTTGCAGGCGATTTGGGTCTCAGTCAAAGGTTTTGTTGTGAAAATTGCGTTTTAATACCCTTGTGTTGAGACAGCAAGTTTGGGTGACAAATGGAGCTGAAGAAGCTAATCGCTGGAAGCAAGTACGAGAATTCTTCTATGCTGTTGCACATTTATGATTGATTTATCCACTTTCTCACCAGTCCACGCACCTACGAAAATTATGAACGCGACGCAACTCCACTCTAATTCGTAGTTTCCAAAGATGTTCCTCTGTCTGCATCGCTGAGGCATAGAAACTGTGCTGCAGCAGGAGGGTGATTAATAACACTTGATGTCGATGTGTCCGAAAATGTTCGTCGTCGTTTTCTTTGAGAACATTCTAGCATTGGAAAATGAAGATTATTGCTATGCCTGATCAGACTGTAAATGTGTCAAATATGTAATAATCTTAAATATACTTTATTTAAAGCAAAATGCGGCCTAATTTTCTCGTACAATACACGTGAGTGCTGTAAAGCATCTTTGTCGAACAACTCGATGATGTTGGATGTGACGGTTGTGGAATTGAAACCTTTTTTGCACATGATATTGGCGAGATCCAGGAGGCACATCACTTCTCCGCTTAGAAACCGGGATTTATCTGGGTTTCCTGCGTAAACAACACCACAAACCTTAAACGTCAATTTTCCAGGGCTGCTTGGTTATATCTTCGAAAAGTACATCTGTCAAAAGTGTGCCACAAAAGTGCCACACATGTTCCATTATGGTGTAAGATTTTCGACTACGGCGTGCCTGGCACACTGTTCTAAGCGACTCACCCCTTGGCAAAACAAAAAAAAACACCAAAAAACAAACAGAAAAACCCCCAACCCCAACATATTAAATATTAAATTTATTTGGGGCCCCAACCCACCAGTTAAAAAACCCCACCACACACAAAAAAAAAAAAAAAGAAAGCACCCCCCCCATCAAAGAGAAGAGTTGACCCTGCTTTACACCATTTTGTGGGGGAAAAAAACCCCCCCTCTTTTTTTTAACACCCCCCCACACACAAAAAAAAAAAAAATAAGAACCCCAAAAAAATATTTTTTCACAAAAAAAAAACAACCAAAAAAATTTTTCATCTAAAAACAACAATAATCGAGCGCCTGCGCTGAAATATTGGCTTACTTTGTTCAGTATTGGTCAACAAATGACAGCTTATAGAAGGAGTAAATAAAAGAAATGGGCACAATGGTTTATTGGTATAAGTGAACAAACATTTAGATTAACACTGCCATGTAAACATTCATTTATAAATTGAAAAACTCCCTTTAATATAAATTTAAAAACTCCCTGCTTTGGCAATTTATAAAAATGTGTGTATGTTAGTTTAGTTAATTTTTTTTATGTATGTTTAATTAGTTTTTTTTTATCAATTTTCAAACCAACTTTTTAGTTAATATTTCTTTGGAAATGCATGTGTTTTTCAATATTTTTGAAAGCTCAGTTTATGTGTATGAATTTGAATTGAAAGTTCAGCCCCAGTAATGGAGTACATTGATGTATTTTTCAATAGGCTCCGGTTTACCTCAAGTGTAACTTATTTTATATTTTATATATTTTTTTTCTGTGTAGGAAATTGTCGCACCCTGTGTCATATTCAGCTTAGATTAGAATTGTGATTTATAACTCCTGTCGTTTGGGAGGCGTGCTCCCTGAATCAAAATTCTGGCGTACGTAGAGACCAATTTGCTCAAGACGGAGGTCGCTGACTGCAACAAAATCTAGTTTATTTAGATAACTCACTTTCAAAACCACACTTTTTTGCCGAAAAGGAAAATATGTTAATCGTCCAGATGACATCCTACGTCATCTGCCTGTACGTCAACGTATGACGTTCCATCCTGTTAGGCTGCGTTCATACACAGATAAAAATAAACATGTAAAATTTTGCCAACAAAAATGCACATGAAGGGAACGCAGTTAATGATGTTAAATTATGCGAGAAACTAATATTTCATGACTCACTTTGATGTCGAAGTAACTTTACAGGTCGTAGCTGAATTTTATACCGTCGTTTAATGTTATGAATACTCTTGCGGAACAGTTGAGCATGCAAAGTTCATTCAAACCAACGTACAAATAGAACTAAATGAAGGTTCTGGATCAGCACAGAAAAAAGCTTTAAAAGCATTTGCAAACAAAGTTTTTCAGCAGTAAGGTTCGCTTATTCCTACTCTTAAGCTAATGGTGATGTTGATTTGTGTTTGGTAACTTTATTTGGCTTTTGAAGAGCGTATGTTTACAAATCCTCCTACCACTTTTTCTAGTGCTGATAAAAAAAAGTTCACCTTATTTTCATTTATTATTATCTTAGAGAAGGATTTTTCTTGCCTGCTAGTCGTTTACTTGTATAAAAATGTTTGGTTGTTATGGAGCGTAGAGATTTTTTAAATGTTCTGTCATTTTTCAATCCTTCATTTAGAAATGCTTGGAAATAATTCTAGAGGAACTTTTGATATTTTTATTTATAAACATAATAAATTGTGTACATACATTTTTATTTATATTTATGCTTCGTATAAATTTTGAGCACAGGACTTATGCTTTCTTACTAAAAAAATCGCTTGAAATTAGTGTGAATAAGCAATAATACTAAAAGATATACTTAAACCTTTCCGCGTACCCCCACGGTCTTCTTCGTTCATATAATCCGATGTTTCTTCCGATGTTGAAGTTTCTATGCACTATTTGAATCCTCTTTGTGTGTACAGTTTATGGATTCTAAGGCTATTAAACGTCGCGAATTGACACTAAGGAGGGTAATAGACTGGTTGTCTGGAGGGTAATAGACGGTTGTCTGGAGGAGATGTGATCGGAAGCGTGCCTCATATGTTTTTCAAAAGTGTGTTCCGAAAACCGCAAGTAGCTAACGAACACTTGAACAAGAAAAAACTCTTCCCCGTTCGATCCTGATGCTGAAACCGGATATGCTTCCTGAATGATGAATATGCTTCCAGAATAAACCGATTTTTTTTCGCATTTTGAAAACGGGCACTTGAAACACTTTTCCAGACGGTGGAGCCGATTATGCACTAAATACAATTTGATATCCGTCGAAACCACTTGACAATAGTGAATATTATGATGCATTCCTAACCAACCTTTGTTTCGATTTTTCAATCCGACGACCGTGAACACTTTAGCATCGATCTAATATGGCGTCCGATATGTTTCAAATGAAACTCGCCGTTTCTACACGCCAAAGTAGTTTCATATACGATCGTGTAAAAATAAATTGACTTAGCTTAACTTTAGTGACAAATGATGTATATTTTCGAAAAAATATTGACGTTGTTTAGTATTCCTTTTATGTACATGGCCATTCGCTCAAATTAACGCGAAATATATGATAACACGATATAATTTTGTATGATTTTTTGGAATATATTATATACGCTATTGTTTGGAATATAAATATATACGCTATTGTTAATGTTCATATTTTTTTTCTGTGCACAGTTAGGCCGGGTTCACCTTGCTCAACCGTGTTGGCTGCAACATTGTCAAATAAGTTTTCAATTTGTTAAATGTTATTATGTACGGTTCTTTGAGGTCCATATCGGGCATGTTTGGATTGTTATGTTAGTTGAATTAAACCATAACCTATCAAATTATCTAAACCAACCCCTCCCTCCCCCTTTTAAGTTAAACATAAGCTTGGATGTAATAATAAACAATGCATTTGAGCAGGACATGTAATCCTCATTTGAGCAGAAGACTATGATTTCCAAGTCATGAGAATTTGAAAACACGTGTGATTTTGAAGTTTTTTGCATGCTCTTTTTTATGTGCATGAAAATTAACTTCAAATAAAAAAATAATGTAAACTGCCCACAAAACAATTATGAATTTAACAAACATCTAAAATTTATCCTCGTTCAAATGTAAGCCAAAGCAAGCATAAACTACGAATTGTTTGCAATCTTTCACACGCCATACAACATTGTTGACAATCTTTCATACAACAGACTTGACTCAGGCGTTATCAGGCATTGATTTATATTAAATATCCCATGAAACTATATCAAATCTTTCAAACTGTGAAGTTATTAGAACATCTTGGCTTGTTATGGCGTGTTATGGCTTGCATTGTTTTCACATGTTGCTTCCTTTCTTTGAGGTTAACGGTATTTATATTATATTATTAAAGCCAACATTTTGCGTAATCAATCAAATTAAATTTGCATGTAATAACCAACATTGCGGACTGATCAAATAATGATCAAGATCAAGTAAAGTTCAATTGAGTAAAAATTACAAGATGAGATTTTCAAGTCGTGATATTTTGAAACTTCTGTGATCTTGAAGTTATTTGCATGCTCCATTTATGCGCATGAATAAAGATTTAAAATTACAAAATAATGTTAACTGTGTGTAGCCCATCTATTGAGAATAACTCTGGCACGTGGCTCACTTTGCCTTACAGCTTGGAAAACAATGACTTGCATCAAACATTTTAAGTCGTTCCGAAATTATTTAAACTGGTCAATTAACGGACCCACGAGATATTGTCTTCCATAAAGGAGGCTGAAAATTGTCCTGAGCGTCACGAGAACATAAAGCTGACATTAATGTGACAGTGCCGCACCGACAGTGGCACGTGTCAAGTCACAGCTGATTGACACACACAGCCGACTGATTTCCCTTTTTCTTTGTTTATATTGGCTCTGGATAGAAACAAACCCTGGACTCAAGGGGGTTAAATTAAAAAGTAACACAGAATGAATCGCATGAGAGCAATTTTGGTGGGTGGTTATTAGTACAGATGATTAAAAGGCATGCTTGCAAAATAGTGCTCTATAATTCAACAAATTTTTCTCCCTCATTATAAATAATCATCGCGTCATCACATCATCCCGCTCATTACTCTATCTGTTGACACATCCAACTACTCCAGCTGAGAACGGACCAAAACATAACAACACTGACAGAGGCATTTATTTATTACAGTCATATAGAGATCTAAATCAACGCCAGTTTGGCATGCGAGCGCAAACATCAACCACTCCCGTGGAACCGACAGGCCAACGATTACTGGTGTCGATATTAATTTAAAATGGGGAAACATCCAAACCAAAGCTTAAACCTGTTGTAGATAGGTAGGTACTATACGACGTCAATTTAAGGAATTGGGGTTCAAAATAAACATGGAAAAGCTTACACGACATGCAGATCGATCTATCATTGGTCACGGTCTGTTGGTTTCACACTGTGATCGGTTTGTGTGCCACCTTTTCAAGATTTTTTTTTTAAATGCCGTGGTAGTTTCGAGGTTTGTTAGATCTTTGATCAGTTGCATTTCAGTGGTGAACTTTTGACCTACGGTGTGTGTGGCATAAGGTTTACACAGTGAGAATGTTGAATTGTGATATGTCTGGCACTTATTGTTGATCTTAATTTTACTCTCCGATCTACGTTATCAGCTTATAGTAATGAGAGCTTTACAAACGAACTTTTAAACGATCTAAAAATTTCAACTTTTTTTTGCGTACTAAAGTAAAGTTGACGCTCATCTTTTTTTTTCTTTCTGAGAATTTTAAGATCTTTGCTTTCAAATTCAGCTTGTTGCCTGTTATCAACTCAGTCTTCCATACGTACTTTCACAGTAATGATTTAGGAGCTTCGGATGCCTATACAATTTGTGGCATTATCATATTTTATGCTCATAGAGTGGGAAATTTTTCTTTACGAAAAATTAGTAGCCCAAACCGAGAATCGAACCCAGCGACCTCTAGCATGGCGTTTCTTTCTAGCTGCGCCTTTACTGACTGAGCTAACAGAGGGTTCAAAAGTTGATCCATAGCCATGACTCAAAAACTCAAATTCCTTTTTTTCAGCATTGGAAGACAGAAAAGCGGGTGAACAGAAGAGATAGCACCATCAGCGTTCGATTGATTTATGATTATGGCCGTGCGATTTCGATTCTCAGGAAACTTGATTTATGGGGCAATAAAAATCATTTTGCGCCAACCATTTTCAAACAAATTCTCTGGGCTAAGGTAATTTAATGTGACTGCTTTCAATCCTGTTTTATGGAAAATGTGGTTTTGATGAGCTGCTAATTGCTCAAATTTAGAGAGGAACTGGTGTTTATTCGGATGGCGCAACATCGTTTCCAATTGTTCCAAATTCGGGAATGGATAAGTTTGTTGCCATTAATGTGTTGGCACAGATGAGTGTGGAGCTAATGAATGTGAACGCAACATGACTTTGAACGACTCGAGAGGAAACTTTCGACCTCTACGGTGTCATCAATCTTTATTTTTCAAGGACACTAATTTGAAGGTAGATGACATGATATGTGGGCTGAAAGGATGGACAGGAAATTGCAAGGTGACTTCAAAGTGAATTAGTCTTCGAAAGTTTGTGTGTTTTTTTTTTTGTCAAACATATGAATACTTTTCTCTAAAAATAACATTGTAATTAAATTATTATTACCAAATCAACATTCTTCTTTTATTTTTGAGAGGAACTTTAACCCTCAAGTCAACCAATATGTCGTTGATCAAAGTCTTAGTTCTAAGTTTTTTTTTCTACGATGGTAGCTTCTACCGAGACAGAAAAAAATCGTGACATTGTTTTTCGTCAATCGAGCATTGAGTATTACCAAACCCATACATTTTAACGTCAGTCGTTTCCTACCGTACATGTGATAATGTTGCACCATCGTACAAATAAGGTTTTCGTTTCACCTGTGCATACAATGCCTTGGGTTTCTTTGCATGCACGTAAGCGATAATTCATATCATAGTAGGCTGCGAATAAAAGAAGCCGATGCATTTCAATCGCCGCGGGAGTGTCCCGGTGGGTTGTGAAAACAGTCTTAGACCGAAAGTGGCCAGGGGTCGTTCGAGGTCAACTCGGATTCCGAGGGTTATCGCTTCCATCAAAATTGGGCAAGTCCAGTGCACTCAATGAGAAAATTGGCGAAGAAACACGGCATCAGCGACTTTACGGCACGGAATATCGTAAAGGAAGATTGCTGGGCGAAGTCGAAGGCACGGAAAAAGACTCACATGATTACCAACCGCATCCGGGAGCTACGAGTCGAGCGATGCAAGAAAATCTAAATCACAATCAAATTCCAGAACCGATCGCTATATTATCTTCCGGTAAAAGACGCGGCCGACGAGCATAACAACGTGTATCTGACCAAGAATTCTACTAACGATATAGAGTTTGAATTGGTGGCTTCCGATGGCAAATAAATGAACCTGGTGTTTATCCCAGAAGGTAACAAACAAAACACCGAGGCCTACATTGGGATTTAAAGAAAGTGTGCTCATCCGTTGATCAAAGAGCAGTACAGCCCGAAGCCAAATGTTATATTTCAACAAAAAGGGGCTGCGTGCCACACCTCGATCCGCACTCCGAAGTGGTTGCAGGAATAACTGCCATTCTGGGCGAAAGATATGTGGCCGCCATCCAAGCCCGATCTTAATCCACTTAAATGATGACCAAGGCCTGTTCTAATTGCCACCCGAGTACAGGGAGCCTCAGACAGACATTGACCTGTACCTGGAGTCAAATGGATCCAGGTTACATTATTAGGACTTGCTGTGCGTTTTGGAAGCATGTGGAGGCCGTAAATGAAAAAAAAAAAAAAATGGAAACTCGATTGATGATTAAGATAGTTTAAGACTCTCAGAAATTTTTGCCCTTGGAGTAAATAAAAAAAACGAACTCGAAATTTTTGAGAATTGTTTTAATTTTGATATTGCTCAATGGTGCACAAATTATCACGCATACGATATGTGTGACTGCCAGCAGTTGTCAATTATCTTTGGTTACTTATACTAAAGAAGTAAAAATGATGACTGGTAGCTAGAAATTGTCTCAAATGAGTGAACTTCCCATTGTATCGGGTGTTTAGAATGAAGAATGCATTGTCCACAAGAATTTTTGTAACGAGAAGTTTTTCAGTAAATTTAAGTGAAAATCTATTGATCAAAAATAGCATACATATGTTTTTCTGTAATGGGAATTGTCTCACCAAATTCTACAACCCGACATGTCGATAACTGGAGATGAAGTTGAAAAAATATGTTCATTTTAACTAGAAAATAATAAGAATGATAAGTAATTTCCATTTAATTCCAACTACCTTGATTGCTTATCTTGACAGATACGCGTATTTCGTCTACAATGTGCAGACTTCTTCAGTGTCGTGTACTAATACTCGAACCCAATTGAAAATGATTTGAACCCAATTGAAAATTTCTAGACAGTTCTCGACAATAGAGTCGAAAAAAACCACTTAACCAACAAGCAAAAATATTTTGCAGCACTGGAGCAGGTCTGGAATGAGTTGGATCCACAAAATATCAGAAACCTGGTCTAAAGTATCTCGAAACAATTGCAGTCTATCATTGAAGCGAAGGGAGGTCATATTGACTATCGAAGAGTTGACTCCACGTGTTTTTGATTGATTTTTGCATCAATATGAAGTGGATCTTTATTAATGTCATACCTACGTTGCCAAACTGAATTGATTTCGTTATTTATTTTATGTGAGAATAAAAGTTATCATTACCTTTGAACAGAAATTGTTAGTCTATGTTTATTTTTCGTAAAAATATATTGGAATTCCCTACTCTTTCAAAAATATGCGTTTTTCCTCTTCAATAATACATTCATCAAAGGTGGATCTCTATTTTTGCCGGTCACTGTAGTAAAATTTTTCTAGTTTTCGTTCTACTAACAAGCTCTAAAAAGTGTTTTTTTTTAAGGGAAATGCATCAAGACCATGTCAGCCTAATTCTGATCGGAACACTAATTATTTCGAATTAATTTTTCAACAAAACATGCCTAATGAACATTTACCATACAGGAACGATATTATAGATGGTGTGGCCTTACCGCTTACAGTTGGGATGATACTCCGAATTGGTGATTAGGCACTTCTTATTGTTATTGTTTATGCGGAATAAGGACTTAGGGTCAGATTTGTCTCTAGCGACGACACTTGCCTATAATGCTGGAGAAATTGATCCATAATACTCACCAAGCTAAAAGTCTGCTATACACAGAAAAAAATAATTAATTTTAACAAGCGTGTAAAATTTACCCTCGTTTAATTCCAAGCCAAAGGAAGCGTAAACAACTAAATTGTTTGCAATCGATCATGCGCCATACAACAATGTTCGCAAACTTTCAAAGAACAGGCTAGATTCAGGCGTTATATGGCTCAATTTAACATGAAATATCCCATTATTTTCTGCCAAATCTAGCGTTCCCTTTATGTGCATTAGATAACCCAGAAAATTCAATGTTTCTTTTTATCTGTGTACTATTGAGAATTAAATATGCTTGTGCTTTAGATAACATTGATTAAAATTCGATGTTTCAGCAGGGAAATGCATATTGTATTTAACATAATTACAGAATGTTTCTTCAAATACAAGGGCTCAATCGCTAGTTATAATCTAATCTAATCTAATCTAATCTAATACAAACGCAGCCATTACGGAAAAGCATCCTAGAAATAATTGGGTTAGATGACGCCCAATTATTTTTTTGTCAATATTGATGCTTGCAGCATATAAAAGATATGATACAAGCGTCAAAGCAGCCAGGCCTACTGCGTTGCATTTACCGCAAAAGATGATTCTGTAAAATGAGTTGTATTCAAACAATTAGATTTGAACCACAACGCATTTTGTAAATCTACAGGAGGGGGGGGGGAGGAAAGGATGCGTTGACATATCATCCCATACGCTCCGAGGTAAATATAATAAAATAATATTACAATAAATCATGAAAACCCGAGTAAGGATAAAAATGAAAATGATAATGATGAAAATGTTAAATCAATGTACAATGTCTAACAGGATAATGTATAAAATGAAGTGAAGGGATATTATAATGTAAAATGATGATGACCAATACACATGTCTGTAGACTGTTGCTCTGTTGCAAACCATTGCATTTCCATTACGAACCTAAAAGTTTAGACAATATATCATAGACACGAGGAAAAAATCGGATATTATGTCTCAAAACTCAAGAATTCCATGGATGAACTGTAATTATAATTCATATAAAGAATAGTGATTGATTATGATGATGATACTATCATCTATTGCAGCAAGGTTACTTTCCATAGCAGTGGAATAATCTGAAAAAACGATTTGATCACGATTCTATTATTGTTTGTGACCATCAAGCTCCTGTATGAAGGGCCAAAAACGTTTGGGCGGGCCCGTAAGCAGAGACACTTACGCGAAACCCGCGAATATAGGGAAGAGAATCTCCTTCCAAAAGCAAGTTCACACTCACAGCACTAGAATCGAGCCGTCGATTGACAGAATAAACCCAATAGATGGGGTCAAAGAGCCCGCCCTCTTTCCACGAAATGTTAACAATAGGGAGGAGGCAGTCTCATGCTCCTTATCCAAATCTCTTTCCTTGGGGGCCGTGATGGTCCCTCTCACTCTCCGTTATATGTTATTTAATATTTAATATCTTTTGTACACAACAAATTAAGATATCATTACAGACAAAAATGCTAATTTATTCAAATTTCAAACTTTAATGGATTGTTACTGAAAAATAAATAAAAGTTAGATATGTATTAATATCCTCCTAGTCCTAGGAAAGCTGAAATCAGAATAGATCATTTTAAATATAAAAAATAAAATTTCAATAAAAGATATTATTTTATAAGACATTGTAATATTTGTAATATTTTTCTTTATACTGTTCTAGCAACATTTCAAAGATAGCAATTGGAGTGAACAAAGAGTCCGGTTGGTTAATTTCTGAAATTAATGGCTTATCTTACTATAATACCACTAAACACAATATTTGAATATAATCCCACACAGCTTATTACCACATGCCAGTCTTTTATGAATATAGTAGTTGAAGTTCAGAAGTGCAATTTTAAATAAATTGTTATGCTGAAATGCTGAAATACAAATTCAGCCTTTGATGCCTGTCATGTTGCTCCAGGCCCTTACATAGTTTTGGAATGCAAAGATGATTCCAAAGCGTGCTGAAATTATTAATAAAATGAGAATGGAAAATATGCAATATGACTTAAGGTACATGATGTTCAGTCGCACCTCCTCACTTCGCTATTGTCGGATTGACAACATTGCCCAGGCTACGCCAACCAGCGTCTCCATGTTTCAGCTGGCAGTCTTTTGTGATCATATGACTCGTGGAGGCGTGAGGTAGGAACTTGTGAGGACCAGAGGTCGGTCGCACCCTCCTTCGAAGTTGTCAACTCACCATTTGAAGCCCAAGGGCTCAATCGCTTGTTATAGTGCATTTATTATTTATTTTGCAACAAAATTGTTCTCATGTACTAGGGTGACTAAATATATCATCAACAATGTTATCAACATACATTTCAAATATTCGAATATTACACAACCCAAGAATGCTCCAAATTTTGTTTCAACCAATATCCCGCTTTCTTTCTTTGTCATAAAGCGTCGCAACATGTGCCATGAAAATGAATGAACAAAAATATCTCAAAAGAAACGACCGAAACGGTACATTAAACTGCGCGTAAGTGAATCTGACATCCGACTATACTCACTCTTTTCCCCTCCAAGCCAGACGGAACCACACCAGAAGTAACTGTCCCCTTCGAGAACGATAGTTCGCCGGAGGAAGATGATCCATCCACAATACTGTCAACCGGGCAAAAAAAAAAAGCGGAAAAATGACTCATCATCAAACACGAAGAGCAGTATGTGTCATCGTCATTTTGACTTTTACCTCCCTACCCGAAAACGTTATCCCTCGTTACACAAGGTACACGTGCTATATTAGTGGAAAATACATTCTTGCAGTTTTTGAAAACATGGAAACGAACCATGACCATCACCACTAAGTCTATGAAATTGAATGAAAATAATGTGTAAATTTGTTTTGAGGTTTGAAGTCCCGTCCGTAACATGAATATTTGGTGGCGGTGCTTTTGTTGACAATTTGGATTCAGGTTACAACGTTGGCCAGGGCCATGAAATGAGACTAAATGTTGTAAAGTGATTGATTGATGAGGGTGCATCTTTCCAAAAGTTGATGTAAATTTAAAAATAACTAAAATTGAAGAAATTCAATTTTCTTATCGAATCAACTTTAAACTACTAAAACTATTGAGCAATCAACGTGAGGAAAAAATAAGGCGGCCAAAGTCAGAGTTCCATCGGAAGGAAAAAAAGAAGACGGGAATAGTCACAACATAAATTGTATCTAATGGGACATTTACAAGTACTTGAACTCATTTTGAAACAAACTTTCCTCCTGCACGAGATCGAAGCCGAACAGAGTCAACATCGTCATATCTCATCTCGGGGTGCAGCAAAGGGAGCAACCAACGGCAGCAGCAGCAAGTCTGTCTTTGATCGATGGGATGCGTGCAGCATCTTCTGGAGTCTCGCAACATATCGGACTTGGTTGATGCGCCATTTCTTACTGTACCTACCTTCCTTCTCCAAACCGAAAATGCACACACAGTTTATTACCGTAGCAGCTCGAGTGCCATAAACATCGTAATAACGTCGTATCCAATTTCCTTTTCCCAAGTTGTGACTGCTGCTGGTGGTGCTGGTTCTGATGCCGAGCGGCTCTGCCTCTTTATAGTGTAGTGTCTTCTTTCTAATTATAGGCTGTCTTCAGTGACATTGCAATTGCCGGGAGCATATATACCGTGAATAAAAGTCCCAGTCGATTGAGGTATGATGGATCCGTTTGTCACCCGCAAATGCCGTAGAAGTCCTCATTAAAAAAGCATGTCTTACACGTGTGCAGTATGCAAATTAAAATGATGACCTTTTCTTATGTTTTCTTTTGTTTCAATATATCTCCGTAGTTATGTGAATAATAAGATTGAATCCTTGTTCTTTGGTCAGTAAGCGTATGGCTGTGTTGGACTAAGTTGGTCGTGACACATTGCGAGTAGGAGAGAGTTATTGCCATTTGGTCAAAACTGCCTAACCCAATTGCAAATATAGACTGTTCCGATTATTACAAATCCACTAATGATTAACGGGCAATTCAAAATGCGTGTGGTATTCAACCAACTTTTGGCTGCGTCCTACTGGTTACATCCAAATCAAACTGATGTTGTCATGTTTTTAATTTTTCTTATGGAAGTTTGAAAATGCGTGGTATTGCATCCGAGCAATGACAACGGATTGTGCACAAACGGTGCACCGTCAGTGGACTTTCGATCAGAAAACTGGTTAAGGAAGAAGGTGTGAGCGTCGGAGCAATTCAACCCGCATTACGGAAGTATCAACAACAGTGCTCTTTCGTAGATTCCTTGAGACGGGGTAGAAAACCCGGTCCGCTGACCCTGCAATCGACAGAAAGGCAAGGGACTGTTTCAAGCGTCATCCTTCAGCATCAGTCCGAGATGTGATGAAAAAGCTAAGTACTTCGGTGACTAATGTTATGCGTTCCAAGGAGAGAATGGGCCTGTAGACTCGTCGAAAGCAGAAGCAGCCAAAACGAAGTAACAAACTGGCTGAATTTGTGAAAGCTGTATACAAACTGCTGACCAAAAAATCGGTCTGTGTTATCATGGACGATGAAACCTACTTAAAACTGGATTATAAAACTTTGGCGGGAGGATGTTCCTGGATCAGTGAAAGACATTTAAACCGAAAAATTCGGCAAAAGGTATGGTGTGGCAGGCAATTTTTTTTTTTTCCCCCCCCCCCTTCTTTTTCGCCTACATCTTATGGAAAATATCTTTCCATTCATTCACAAACACAATGAATCAATTTCTGAAGGAGTGTCTGCAACGCATTGTTTCGAAATGAGCTGTGAAATTTGCTTACTAGACTCTACCGGCGAGTCGGTGATGTGGACCTGTATCGGATGTGATCGTATGTTCCATGCTGCCTGCGTGGGAGTGTCTTATCTACGCAACTCTCTACGGAGAACAAGGCAAGAGGATAAAAAAATTGATGTGCAGTCGTATGTGCTGCCCTGTTGTAGTTCCTGTCAAACGCTCATAACCCTAAACTTCGATTTTAAATTAATATCATGTGAACTGGCAGCGCTTACTAAAAACTTGGACAAAAACACGGAGGTCATTCATCGATCACAGCACGAAAACAAAGTTGAAATTATGCATGAAGCTATCGACCGCATCGAGGGTCAGCTGACCGACATAAAAAAAGAGCTGATGGTGAAAAACAGCGGATCCATTTCTACAATTAAAAACCACCTTACGTCGGTGCTCGATATAGCGATGCAGGAATCCAACAAAAATGTCAACAAGTTGCTAGAAACTATGTCAGCTAATATATCAAATAGCTTGAAAAGTTTAAATGAAGAAGTGAAAGAACTTTCAAGCCACACTATGGACTTAGCTTCTCCTATGCTCAACAATCCAATGTTGGAGTCCGATATATTTAATGAGCTGAAGACAATATCAGCTAATTTCCAGGCAGCACAAAATACTCCGCATGCGTCGCTTGACTCACATCCTAGCCTAGCAATAGAAATAAACGAAAATAACAACAAAGATGACTCAGGCTGGCGGTTGTTAGGTACAAGGAAGGTGTGGAAACCCGACTGGACCGATTACGATGCACGAAAATCGCGCCGCTTGGTTCAGCAGAAATTGGTTGAAAAGGCTAGGAAGCAAACTGGATGGATCCGAGGAGCTCCTCAGCTACATCGTGCGAAACATGTTCAAACAGGCCTTCGAGTTTTCCACTGGAATTGACGAACCCTTTGGAGGAAGAAGAAGATCTCGCAGAATCTACCTTTTTTGAGGACCTGACGACCTCTCTGCAGCAAGGAGAGGTAAATAGTTTTAGGTATATAAATTTGACTGACACGATCCAACAAACTACTTCACCTCAAACACAGATAGGAACAGATTTTTTGGTATATTGCCAAAATTTCAATCGAATGAGAAGTCCGGCTAAGATGAAAGAAATTCAAAATAAAATTTTGTGTTGTTCCTACCCAATAATTTTGGCAAATGAAACCAATTGGGATAATAGTGTACGAAGTGAAGAAGTTTTTGGAAGCAGATATAATGTTTATAGAGATGACAGAAATTTTCAAATGTCTGAAAAAAAGTCAGGAGGAGGTGTTCTTATTGCCGTCTCGGTCAATTTGAACTCCGAAAGTATCACTACGTTGAAATTTAAAGAATTTGAACATGTATGGGTAAAGGTGCATATCGCAGGTGAAACACACGTATTTTCATCTGTGTATTTCCCTCCAAACAATGCTCGTAAAGACGTGTATGAAATTTTTTTCAATAGTGCTGAAGAAATCTTGTCCAACCTTGCCCCAGAAGTAAAACTTCACATATATGGAGACTTTAATCAGCGTACTATTGACTTTGTTCCAGACATTGAAAATGAAAGCATCTTGCTTCCAATTGTTGGAGAAAGTGAAACACTACAATTTATTTTTGACAAAAGTGCAAGTTTAGGACTCAACCAAATTAATCATGTTAAAAATCGGCAAAATTGCTATTTAGATTTCCTTTTAACAAATATTCATGAAGACTTCTGTGTGACCGAATCAGTTACTCCATTATGGAAAAATGAAGCGTTTCACACAGCTATTGAGTTATCTATATTTGTACATGAAAACAAAAGACCCGACGACTGCGAGTACGAAGAGATCTTCCAATACCACTCGGCAAATTATGAAAAAATAAAGCATAGGCTAAGCAGAATAGATTGGCAAACGATTTTTAGAAACGAGGAAAATATCGAAACGTCAGTAGATGTCTTTTATAAATTACTATTTGAAATTATACATGAACACGTACCTGTGAAAAAAATAAGGCGGCAAAACAATTCAAAGCATCCGGTTTGGTATAACCAAGAAATAAAAGAATTGAAAAACCGCAAACAAAAAGCTCACAAAATTTATAAAAAGTATAGTAGTAACGATAATCTGGTCAACTACTTGAACATTTGCGATCAACTAAATCTAGCTACTGACATTGCTTTTGAAAAGTACAATTCGAAAACTGAACGTGAAATAAAATGTTGTCCAAAGAATTTTTTAGCTACGTGAAAACTAAATTGAAATCGGACAATTTTCCATCCAAAATGCATCTAAACGAAAATGTTGGGGATAACTCAGAAAAAATTTGCAACTTATTTGCAAGTTTTTTCCAAGAAATTTATACCACATTTTCGGAAGAAGATCGTGATCGCGAATATTTTGATTTCTTCCCAGAGTTTGTTAATGATGTTAGTGTCAACAGCGTGAATGTACAAGACATTAGAGAAGCATTGAATAAATTAGATGTATCGAAAGGATGTGGACCTGACGGTATTCCACCCGTATTTTTAAAAAACTTAGCGTTAGAATTCACAACTCCATTGTTTTGGCTTTTCAATATGTCGCTTGAATCTGGCATTTTTCCCAAATCATGGAAGAGCTCCTACCTAGTACCAATATTTAAAAACGGAAAAAAATCTGACATACGCAATTACCGTGGAATTGCCATTATTTCATGCATTCCTAAGCTTTTTGAAGCAATAGTTAATGAAAAGCTGTTCTATCAAATCAAAAACAGGATTACTAACAATCAACATGGGTTCTACAAAGGACGTTCAACTAATACAAATTTACTAGAATTCGTTAACTACACGTTGATTGCAATGGATAGCGGAAACCACGTAGAAGCTCTCTATACAGATTTCAGTAAGGCATTTGATCGGATAGACATTCCCATGCTACTATTCAAATTACAAAAACTGGGTATTGAGCCAGGTCTTCTCAAATGGCTCAAATGTTACCTAACTAACCGCCAACAAAAAGTAAGATTCAAAGGAAAGGAATCAAATCCTATTCAAGTCTCCTCAGGTGTCCCCCAAGGATCCCATCTAGGCCCTATTTTGTTTATTCTTTTCGTAAACGATATTTCATTCATTCTTAAAACTGTAAAATTCTTAATATATGCCGACGATATAAAGCTCTTCCTAGAAGTAAGAAACAAAGAAGATTACAAGATATTTCAAGAAGAAATACATATTTTCTATACTTGGTGTAACAAAAGCCTTTTACAATTAAATGTTCAAAAATGTAATGCGATAGCATTTAGCAGAAAACAAGACACACCTGACATTATGATCACTCTAGGAAATCAGTCTGTAGGAAAGTGCACAAGAATTCGTGATTTAGGAGTTATGTTGGATTCTAAGCTAACATTCATTGACCATTATAATACAATAATTAACAGAGCTAATAACATGCTGGCATTTATAAAACGCTTTAGTCATAGTTTTAATGACCCTTACACAATTAAAACATTATACATTGCTTATGTGAGGTCAATACTGGAATATTGTTGCGTAGTCTGGTCACCTTTTTCAGTCATCCATGAAGAGCGAATAGAGTCTGTACAAAAACAGTTTTTATTGTTTGCATTACGTAAATTAGGTTGGGAAAGATTTCCTCTCCCACCCTATGAAGCTCGCTGTAGGCTTATCAGCATGCAAACACTAAAAAAACGTCGCGAGTTTGCAAAAGTTTCGTTTGTTAATGGCATTGTTTCGCATCGCATTGATTCAGCAGAGCTGTTATCAAAATTAAATTTTTACATACCCTCCCGGCAACTGCGCAATCGAAATATTTTTATCACAAATCATTACCGCACAAATTACGCTAAATTTGAACCTCTGAATCAGATGATGGCAACCTACAATTTACATAGCGATGCAATCGACTTTACAATTACAAAATCCAAATTGAAGCAATACTTCAATGCTATACGCTAAAGAAGAACACGCCATATGAGTATTGTAAACCAGGCGCTGCTTAGTCTAATGTTGTGTATTTTATAACCTCGATTATAACTAGAATTAGGAACAAAATGTAACAAATGGTCTACTTATGATTGACGACAATAAATAAATAAGATGGAAAATAATCAAAAATCACAGTGTAGTCTTTTGTTTATGAGAAAAATGTGTATATATATTTTTCGGAAGAACGATCCTTACTTTCAGCTTTGATTATAAGCAGATTGTATAGCAAATAGTTAGCATTTTCATTGTAATAGTTTACTGTCCATGAACCTGATATATCTATATAATAAAAATGAGTTGAGATTTCCTTAGTCACAATTTAACTCATGAGCAGGAAGGACCGATCAGCGTGAAATTTTGTATGCAGAGATTTTTAGGGCAGGAGAATAATGTACAGGTGGTTTGGGGCCGTCCATTTACTACAGAAGAGGAACTCCAATACAAATGAAACACAAATTTCTACACAACTCGAGAACTAATCAAACAAAAGAAACCAAATTTAGCATGTGTGAGTTTTTGAAAGCAAAGAAGGTTTTTACCGCTGGTAGCTGGAGATCCCTCCTCTCACGAGAAAGGGAGGCTCCCATCCAAATGAAACACATACTTTCTGTATAACACGAGAACTGATCAAAGCAAAGAAACCTAAATTTAGCATGCGGAAGTTTTTGGAGGCAAGAAATGTTTTTATAGTAGTTTGAGACCCCTCCCCTCTCTATAAAGGGAGGCTCTCATACAAATGAAACACATATTTCTGTATAGCTCGAGAACTGATCAAGCAAAGAAACCCAAATTTAGCATGCGGAAGTTTTTGGAGGCAAGAAATGTTTTTATAGTAATTTGAGACCCCTCTCCTCTCTATAAAGGGAGGCTCTCATACAAATGAAACACATATTTCTGTATAACTCGAGAACTGATCAAGCAAAGAAACCCAAATTTAGCATGCGGAAGTTTTTGGAGGCAAGAAATGTTTTTATGGTAGTTTGGGACCCCTCCCCTCTCTATAAAGGGAGGCTCCCAAACAAATGAAACACATATTTCTGTATAACTCGAGAACTGATCAAGCAAAGAAACCCAAATTTAGCATGCGGAAGTTTTAGGAGGCAAGAAATGTTTTTATGGTAGTTTGAGACCCCTCCCCTCTCTATAAAGGGAGGCTCCCAAACAAATGAAACACATATTTCTGTATAACTCGAGAACTGATCAAGCAAAGAAACCCAAATTTAGCATGCGGAAGTTTTTGGAGGCAAGAAATGTTTTTATGGTAGTTTGAGACCCCTCCCCTCTCTATAAAGGGAGGCTCTCATACAAATGAAACACATATTTCTGTATAGCTCGAGAACTGATCAAGCAAAGAAACCCAAATTTAGCATGCGGAAGTTTTTGGAGGCAAGAAATGTTTTTATGGTAGTTTGAGACCCCTCTCCTCTCTATAAAGGGAGGCTCTCATACAAATGAAACACATATTTCTGTATAACTCGAGAACTGATCAAGCAAAGAAACCCAAATTTAGCATGCGGAAGTTTTTGGAGGCAAGAAATGTTTTTATGGTAGTTTGAGACCCCTCCCCTCTCTATAAAGGGAGGCTCCCAAACAAATGAAACACATATTTCTGTATAACTCGAGAACTGATCAAGCAAAGAAACCCAAATTTAGCATGCGGAAGTTTTTGGAGGCAAGAAATGTTTTTATGGTAGTTTGAGACCCCTCCCCTCTCTATAAAGGGAGGCTCCCAAACAAATGAAACACATATTTCTGTATAACTCGAGAACTGATCAAGCAAAGAAACCCAAATTTAGCATGCGGAAGTTTTTGGAGGCATGGTTAATGGAACCCAATTTGGCATTTGCAGGTTTTCGAAGGCAAGAAATGTTTCTAAGGTGGTTTGAGACCCCTCCGCCTTCTGGAAGGGTAGACTCCCATAAAAATAAAACATAATTTTTAGCATAACTCGAGAGCCAATGAAGAAAATGAAGCCAAATTTGGCATGTTGAGGTTTTTGGAGGCAAGAAATGTTTCTATAGCAGTTCAATCCCCTCCCCATTTTGAAGGGGAGGGGGGCTCCCCCTACAAATAAAAAGCAAATTTCTGCATGACTCGAGAACTAATCAAGTAAATGAAACCACTTTTAGCTTATGGAGGTTTTTGGAGGCTAGATTTCTATATACATAAAAATGAATTTCTGTCTGTCAGACCCTTATAGACACGGAAAGTTCTGTACCGACCAACGTGAAAATTTATATGAAGGAGTTTTTGGGGCTGGGGAAGGTTCTTATGATTGTTTGAGACCCCTTCTCTCTCAGGAAGGGGCGCTCTCATACAAATGAGACACAAATTTCATCATAACCCGAGACCTAATCAAGCAAATCGAATCAAATTTAGCATGTGGGGGGTTTTGAAGGCAAGAATTTTTCTATGGTAGTTCAAGACCCCTCTCTTTCTGAGGGGGGGGGGGGGCTTCAAACAAATGAAACTCACATTTTTATCAGAATCGATGAGCCCAGTGTGATGGTTCGAGAACTAATCAAGCAAATGGAACCAAATTTGGCATGTGGAGGGTTTTGAAGTCAATGATTGTATGGTGGTTTGAGAAACCACCCCCCTCTGGAAGGGAGGGCTCCCATACAAATGAAACACAAATTTCAACCAAAAATGAGAATTATCCAAACCGTGTATTTCTCGGGTAAGAAGCATGTTTTGATAGAAGTTTGAACCCCTGCTTATTCAAGAAGAAAAAAACTCATTTCGAAAAAAAAACCATAAACGTGACAGTTATATTAAATTTTCCTTCATTTAGTTCATTTAGCATCGGGTTCAGCTAGTTGATGTAATAACTTTATTTTTTCGAATACAATTTTGATGTGAATCAAAGAAAATATAAATTGATTATTTCATGTCCTTGTTAAACTTTTTGCTTCACAATTGATGAACCATTCTGACGGCCACGTATGTTTAATGTAAGTGTGACTCGCAAACAAAATTATTTTTGTTAATAATCACGTTTTTATTTTTATTTTTTACTAGCTGAATCCCATGCGAGCCTTGCTACACTTGCTACTAAATAAATGAAAATTGGATAGAACTGGCACGTTTATCATTGTTTTTCGGAATGAGTTTTTTTCTTGCCTAAGCAGGGGTTTACACTTCAATCACATGCTTCTTACCCGAGATATACACTTTTTGTGTTTTAGTAACCTGGAGAATTCTCATGTTTGGTTGAAATTTGTTTTTCGTTTTTATGGGGGGCCCCCTTCCAGAGAGGGGGTGGGGTCTCAAACCACCATACAATCATTGCCTTCAAAAAATCTCCACTTGCCAAAGTTAGTTCCGTTTGCTTAATTAGTTCTCGAGTTATGCAGAAATTTGTGTTTCGTCTGTATTTGAGCCCCCTTCTTCTAAAAAGCGGAGGAGTCTCAAACCACCATAGAAACGTTTGTTGCCTTCCTTTCCACATGCCAAATTTGGTTCCATTTGCTTGATTAGCTCCCGAGTTATGCAGAAATTTGTGTTTCATTTATATGGGAACACCCCCTTCCAGAGATCAGAGGGGTCTCTTACTATCATAAGAACCTTTATCGGCCCTAAAAAACCCTCCATACAAAATTTCACGCCGATCGGTTCAGTAGTCTCCGAGTCTTTAAGGTTCAGACAGACAGACAGAACAAATAATTTATATATTAGGTTCGCAACTAAGTTCTCGCTGTTTTTTGGTGAAAAAGGAACTTTATTTTGAAAACAAAGGTTACAAACGAATTATTCAAAGTATTGCCCATCACTAGCTACGACTTTTTCCCATCTTTCTGGTAGAACGTGAATACCATTTCGATAGAACTGTTCGTCTTTTGATGCTATCCAAGAATCAAGCCATTTTGAGATGTCATCATATGAGTGGAATTGCTGACCAGTGAGACCATGTGCCATCGAACGGAACAAGTAATAATCGGACGGTGCAATATCAGGAGAATATGGCGGGTGGGGTAGGACTTCCCATTTGAGCGTTTCCAAGTAGGTTTTCACGGGTTTCGCAACGTGAGGTCGAGCGTTGTCATGCTGAAGAATCACTTTTTCGTGTCTGTGCTCGTATTGTGGCCGTTTTTTGTGCAGTGCTCGGCTCAATCGCATCAATTGAGTTCGATACCGTTCCCCGGTAATGGTTTCGTTTGGTTTCAACAGCTCATAATAAATAACACCAACTTGGTCCCATCAAATACACAGCATAACCTTCGCAGCGTGAATATTCGGCCTAGGCGACGATGTTGAAGCATGCCCGGGCAGTCCCCATGAATGTTTCCGTTTTGGGTTACTGTAATGAATTCATTTTTCGTCACCCGTCACAATGCGATGTAGAAAACTCTTCTTTTCTTGCCGCTGGAGCAGTTGTTCACAGACGAAAAAACGACGCTCAACATCTCTTGGCTTCAAATCGTAAGAAACCCATGTTCCTTGCTTTTGAATCATTCCCAACGCATGCAATCGCTTAGAAACGGCTTGGCGGGAAACTCCTAATCCTGAACCAAGCTCTTCTTGCGTTTGACACGGATCCTCATCGAGCAATGCCTCCAATTCAGAGTCTTCGAAGTTTTTTGGCCTTCCTTCACGCGGACGATCATCAACACTGAAATCACCGCTTTTGAAGCGACGAAACCAATCACGATACGTTGTTTCACTCAGAGCAGCATCACCGTAAACTTTTTGGAGCTCTCGATGTGCTTCAGCCGCCGTTTTCTTCGAATGAAAGATGAAAATCAACACTTCCCGCAAATGACGATTATTTGGCACGAAATCAGACATCTTCAAATAACCAAAATACATAACACTAAACCAAGATCACTGATTTGGCAAAGCGGTTTGTTTACCATATGTCTGAGCTTGGTTTATGACGCTTGAGATGTGCAACATTCGACCAGCACTTACTACTGGCGCCATCTATTGCTAAACAGCGGGAACTTAGTTGCGCACCTAATATATACTAGCTGGCCCGGCAGACGTTGTCCTGCCTATAATTAAATTACTTATTGAAAAATTGGAGAAGGAATTCTAAATGGAGACGTTTATTTGCAATATGGTTTCAAATCCTTTTATTTAGAGCTAATTTTTGACTGTTATGTGATGATTTTTTAATTGCACAAAATTATGTTGCTGTAATGTGAGGTTCAATGTCCAAGGAAACTTTTAAAACATTATAGAAATTACCATAAATGTCGGCATGAATTGTTCTCTTATTATGTGCGTTGCGTCAAACGAAGTCATTTGAAAACAACCATTATAACTCTGGATATTCTGCAGAAAATGTTTAGAATCACTTCCTGATATAGACACCAATGATCTCAATGGCTCTGGTGGAGGATTTATTGGAGTTAATTTAACTTTGCCAATTGCACAACACAATCCTGGTGTTTTATTTGGGAACCTCAATGCATTACAATGAGAACAAACTACATTCATTGATCCAATGGCGACTGATATATCCGCACTGTAATCAACCAAGGGGTCGTATTGAAATGCAGCACGTTAAAAATTCTGCAGAATGTAGGCTTGCCTTCGAAGTCGATTAATGAGGTTATTTTGGGCACGATTGTTACCAGATCTTTCTGATACTTCCCGATTACGCTTCATTCAAACTCTATCGCTTGTATTACGACCTGATCTATTCTTCTCTCAACATCATTTTTGCCCGTGTCATTTGTTGAGCTAAAAGCTGTGTGGCTGCGGCGATCGATATTAATCCGTCTAGTAGGAGGCATTGCACAACAATACTAATTGAAATTTACTGAAATCGCAACATAATTAGATTCTTTTTAAGTTCTAGTAATATCTTCCTTTTCACTTTCCTGATGCACTATTAATCACAGAGCGAACGATACTAATGTAAACAAAAACGTAATTACACACCTGTCAGTTGAACACAGAAGACAGAAACTAATACTCTTATTCTCCATCAACCTTCACTTCACTTCACTTGACATCTCGCTGCGAGGTATAACTAATACAAACGTTCCAATTTATACGTGAATCTACACGTTATAAATCATTATACTGAGGTTGCTTTTTACGCAGGAATGAGCGCTATGTAAAAAAACTACTTAAAAAAACCGAGTAAATCCCAGAATCCGCGTACAAACCCGTTATTTACGAAAACCTCATAGAAAGCGATAAAAATTATTATATAAACGAGTTTCTGATTAAATAAATTTCGCGCCCAAGGCCCATCCATGTTTAGAGCGCCTCTCCCAAAGAAAAAGATGACATCACACTATTATAATAACATAGAAAAAAAAAATTGATGCTCGAACCATAATAAGTTATCAGAATTTTTTTATGAAACCTACGATGGTTGATATTACAAAAATATATTTCCAAACATCACTTTTAAAAATCACTTTTTGAAAATATTTTAACGAAAACATAAGTAGAACCCATTCGATCGGTAGTCAATATTTTTCGAATATTTATTTTGCAATAAATAAACCTGGCTACGTTCCTTATATCTTTATCACGCTTAACATTTTAGAATTGGGCTTCAAATGGTGAGTTGATATCTACAAATGAGGGTGCGACCGACCTCTGGTCCTCACAAGTTCCTACCTCACGCCTCCACGAGTCATATGATCACAAAAGACTGCCAGCTGAAACATGGAGACGCTGGTTGGCGTAGCCTGGGCAATGTTGTCATTTTGACAATAGCGAAGTGAGGGGGTGCGAACATTTACATTCAATTTATAATTTCAGCCCGGTTTGGGAACATTTTTGGGTTCCAAACCATTTACCTTATGAGCATGGAGCAACATTATTTGCATTAAAGGCTCAATTTGTTTTTAATTATTTCAGCATAACGTTTACATTAGATGTCTTTGGACTAATGGATGTCAGATATGTTGTGTACATTAATATATTATGTTTTCTTATTATTATTATTATTATTATTATTATTATTATTGTGGATACAAATATTAATCTTACTAGATATTAACGGTTAATACTACAGTTGCTGCAAAAGCAGAAGTCTATTGCTGAGAGGATGGCCAGCTTAGTTACAGATATTCATTCTTTTATCGTTAACTGTCATGCTCATATTAATATTTTATTACGTCATTATATTATTTTATGTTGAGATGTGAAATGAAAGTATATTATTAAATTTAAATCAATTTTATTACCTAAAATCATTGTAGTACCTACGAGATCCACTACAAATGATTATTGCGAAGCAAGGCAATGGAACAGCACATCAAAACTTAAGGTAAACTATTCTTTATATGATATATGAAATATTATTTCAGGTCATCCATAAAATTACCAAGTATTGTAAAATAATTTTAAATTCATTTTTTTTCTCATTGCTATGATATATTGTCTAAATTTTCAGGTTCATATTGGTTACTTAAGTTATTCTACAATTGCAGCAGGACAATAATATGCAGACACGTAAATGAAAATTGAATTGGTATCAGTTCATTTTATAATATCCCTTCACTGTATTATGTCTATCAATTTGTATGACATTGTATATTGATTTTATTTTTATCATTACTTTTGTATTCGTGATTTATATATTAGCATAAACATAATTTTATTATTTTCATTTCATAGGTATACATTGTTTTGTCTTATATGTCCAATGATCATTTTAATCCTTCCTTCTTCCTCTTACGATTGAGAAGTATCTAGTGCCTTGAATACAAGAAGCTGCAATTGAATCTTCAATAAAGGGTGATACGGTCAAAATTTGGTCAAGGGAAAACGCGTGTAAATCGGTGAAATCGTTTATTTAAAAAATCAAATTAAATTTCTTTTTCAAGTTCAATTAGTATAAAATTCAGGAAAAATATTCAGTTAGGCTTCCGCTTTTCCAAACCCGAATTGCCGGGCCTTACGCTTGACCCCTGCCATCAGATTTTGTACAGCCACCTTGTCCACCTTCTTCATCGCAGAAAGCCAGTTTGCCTTGAACTGCTGCTCGTCCTTAGCAGTTTTTTTGGTCTTCTTTAGGTTCCGCTTGACAATAGCCCAGTATTTCTCAATTGGGCGGAGCTCTGGCGTGTTGGGAGGGTTCTTGTCCTTGGGAACCACCTGCACGTTGTTGGCGGCGTACCATTCCATGGCCTTTTTACCGTAATGGCAAGATGCCAAATCCGGCCAAAACAGTACGGAACAACCGTGTTTCTTCAGGAAAGGCAGCAGACGTTTATTTAAACACTCTTTCACGTAAATTTCTTGGTTGACAGTCCCGGAAGCTATGAAAATGCTGCTTTTCAAGCCACAGGTACAGATGGCTTGCCAAACCAGATATTTCTTTGCGAACTTTGACAGTTTCGTGTGCTTGAAAATATCTGCTACCTTTCCCCCTTCCTTTTGCCGTATAAAACTCCTGTCCCGGAAGCTGCTTGTAGTCGGCTTTGACGTAGGTTTCGTCGTCCATTACCACGCAGTCAAACTTCGTCAGCATCGTCGTGTACAGCCTCCGGGATCGCGCTTTGGCCGTCGTATTTTGTTTATCATCGCGATTTGGAGTCACTACCTTCTTGTAAGTCGATAGTCCGGCTCGTTTTTTGGCTCGATGCACGGTTGTAGACGATACACCCAGCTTATTTGCGGCATCTCGGAGAGATAGGTTAGGGTTTCGCTTGAAACTACCGGCAACTCTCTTTGTCGTCTCAGCGGCTTCCGGTTTTCGATTTCCCCCCGATCCAGACTTCCTGGCTGTCGACAAACGTTCCCCAAACACTTTAATTACATTTGTAACGGTTGATTTGGCAACTTTTAGCGATTTTGCCAACTTTGCGTGCGAGTAGCTCGGATTTTCGCGATGCGCGAGCAAAATTTTGATCCGCTGCTCTTCTTGCTTGGACGGCATTTTGACAACTGAAGAGTGAATTCCAAAATCAAAATAGGAGCAACATTCTACACACACACACCTTCAAAATGAGGGGTGTTCAGGTTTTTTAAATGCAAAATTGAAAGAAATACGTCAAGTTGATATTGACCAAATTTTGACCGTATCGCCCTTTAGAAATAAGTACTTATTACCTAAAGTTCGTTCAGGCTTCCTTGTTCGTTTATTATTTCTCTTTACAGGCTCGGCTGTTGTAGATACTAATTTTATCAATTTTAACATCTATTGATCATTATTTTGATGTAACTGTTAGCACAGAGTACGTCGGATATCATTCTGTTAAAATATCCTAATACATGTTATTACTCCATAGAAACAGCAGAAAGGAAATCACTATTTTAGAAATTTCTACATGCAGGGTGTACAATTCTAAAACATTATCCAGCCCAGGCTACCCATTTTGCTGTATAAAATTACTTACACGCTTTAAATACTTATTTCGTTATTATATTCATGAACCTTATTATAATTATATTGCATGAACCTTATTATATTTCATTGATTTAATACATTTCAATACTGGGATGGGAGGGTGCACCAAGGCATCATTGAAGTTGCAATTGGACAATGGAGTGGACAGCCAACCGGAGTCTAGGAGGGGATGTGTCTTTTATTTATGATTGTTACATTCCACTCCAACAGTTGTAATGAATTTGACGCGCCTTTCTCAAACAAACCATCTAGTGGAAAGCTTAACTGAATTGCGTATTTTGTTATTCGTTTTATCGGATCATATTGCTGGAAGGAGATTCTTTTATTCCCGCAGGTTTCGCGTAAGTGTGTCTGCTTACGGGCCTGCCCAACCCTTTTTGGCCCTTATACAGCAGTATGTTGAATTTAGAACGGTAACAAAGCATGATCTTTCTGTTAAGTGGCACCGCATGCAGGGCAAGGCCCACGCTAGGATGGTGGCTTCCTACATACATATACATACATACATCACGCTTAACATTTTAGAATTAAATAAAAAAAACCAGCGTGAATATTGATGAAATTTTTTTCAAAAAAACCAAATATAAGTAACTACCAACGGTATCGTATACTACCTTTATATGCCCTCCGCTGGTTTTCAACCTGTATCTTTCAATTTTCAAAGCCTATCAATACGTTCTCTTCATTTCTCTTAGTTCTAGCAATAAATTACTTGTCCACTCCTAGCGCTTCTCATTTTGATGGAATATTATCTGCTTCTGATAAATTTCGACTATTAGTTTGTAAACAAACAGATATCAAATCATCCCCGAACTGCTCACTAAGAGCAACAAAAGACTTTAGCTTTAATTATAGATTTTCATTTGCACTCCCGGTTATTTCCCATTTCCTCGGTTTTCCTGGTACTCTCGGTTTTCTCGGCTGAATGTTTACATTGCGATCAGACTGAGCAAAGTTTTAAATGAACACGCCATCCAGCGGTGTAGTGCGTCTTAATTATATAACTTATTGCTAATATAACATGAACATTCGCTTGATTGACCGCCCGAGGTTGCCACTTCGTTATTGTCAGATCAGCTGTGATTACACAAAGAACCAACGGATGATGCCTGGGGCTAGCAAAATAATTCCCCCGGCTTCCTCAAAATAATTCCCCCCGGATGGAATGCAACTATGCCAACGCTTTTTACAATTTTCAAAACATTTTTTATTGTCTTCCGAAATGGTCATAAGTTCCTTCTTCGATTCGGCTTTTATCTCTTCAATCAAATCGAAACCGTGTCCCGAAGTGTTCTTTTCAGTTTTCTGAACAGCCAGAAGTTACAAGGTGCTGAATCAGGCGGATGCCGAACGATATTGGTTGACTTTTCGGCGAAATGGTCACGAAAAATTCAATTGAGTTAGAAGAATTAAAATCGAAAAAAATCAGTGATTTTGGCAACTATCGAGATTTGACTGTTTTCAGGCACAAAATGTATTTTTAAATAATGTTGACTGACCCATTGAAAGTTTCAACAATATCAACAGGCTCCCTAGTAGTCAATAGACGATTTCACAGCACCAAGTCTTTAATTTAGTTAACGTGTAGCTCATCAGTAGATGTTCTTGGTCGTCTTTCATATGATTCGACTTTAACGCGTAATATTTCGCCCACTATATCACACAATATTGCGAGTAGTTGAACGGATTGGAGATAAGGAAATCATTGGGTATAGGACCAAGTATCCCCCTGTTGGTACCAAAAGAATGAGCGTAGGAATCAGTACAATCAATATCAGTTACTAATCAATTGAAGGGGCGGTCCAACTTTTCTTATCCCTATTTGCAGGATATCCACAGAAAAGGGAACTGTCATGTTTTGGCCAGATCTTGCAAAGCTGTCATTACAGTACGACAGTGCTACAGTGGTATGAAACCAACGGGATTTAGTTTATACCGAAGAAATCAACCCAACATACTGTTCTCAGCCCAGACCAATAGTGAGATTTTGGGCTATTATGAAGAAGAAGCTGAAGGTGAATGGCAGAGTCGTCAAAAACATCAATAAATTGAGAACCAAGTGGAATAAGATTGCCAAAACAATGGATGAGAATAATGTGCGCCGGGTGATGAAACGTATTCCGGGAAAAGTCCGCAAATTTCTTCGAAATCGATATGATTATTGTTTTTTTTTTTGTATGTTCCCTCTAAAGTTCACATAAAGTTGAAGATTTGAGTTAAAACAGAATACTATTTTGTTAATGTACAGGGTGCGGCAGAAAATAATGCGAAAATTTGTTCTATTTCTTTCAAATCCCATTTTCAACTAATTCAAACAATCATATCAACATTATCGAGTGCAGTTATCTTTATAAAGTCCTTTCAATAATTCATTCAATGCTTCCTCCATTTTTATTAATAACATCCCCGAGCCGACGCCGGAAGCCAGAGCATGCCTTTCGGACGTAGTCCTCCGACATTGACTGCCATGTGCGTGTTATGGTTGACTTCAGGGTTTTCAGGCTCGTGCTTCAACATATGCCCAAATCGAATAATCCAACGGATTAAGATCTGGACTGCTAGGCGGCCACAAATCCTTCGGTCAAAACTTCATGTTATCGTTCAACCATTGTTGGGTTCGATTAGACGTGTGACACGGCGCTCCATCCTGCTGAAGGACAATATTTTGGTCCTCGGAGAAGTTGGCCTTCACCCAGGGAAGCACTTGGTTCTTTAAAATACCGATATACACTTCGATATTGATTTTGAACTCCAGCATCAATGAAAACAGGCGGCATTTTCAAACCGGTGGACGCCACCAAGCCAAACATCGTGACACCAGCCGGATGTTTGGTTTGAAATTTGAATTTCCCTTTTTCCGGAACGTTCTCTATTTTCTGCAGTGAAATGAACCGGTCCGTGCGGCTGTTGCCACAGCATCGATGTTGAAAAGCTTTTTGTCGGAGAACAGGATTATCATATTTTTTTCTTCTTCAACAAGGAAAGCAATCTCTTGGAACGAGTCACTCGTAGTTCCTTGACCCGGTCCGTAATCAAGTGGCGTTTCACTCTGGCTCTGGAAGATGCATGCAGGTCTTCTTTGAAGATTCTCCGCATGGATTTCTCCGAAATATTGGCTTCTTTTGCAAGTTTTCTTATGGAACGCACCGGGTTGCTAGCAATTTTTGCACAGACCGATTTGATCACGTTTGGCGTGCGTGCAAAGCGCGGACGTCCGCTTCCCGGCTTCCGCTACTTAGGACCATCCTGCAGGGACTTTTTTATGCGGTAAACTGTTGCCAAATGGCACCCTATCACCTTGGCAATCTCTTTCGGCTTCTTCTGGGCGAGCAACAAACTGGTGATCACTTCTTTCGCGAACATTTTGACGAATTTGCAATAAAACAAATAGAATGTTTGGATGCAGCACTTGAAAGTCCACATAAACAAATACACTTTCGACAGAAATTAGTCACTAGCTACACGAATTAACCCAATACTAAGGCTGGAAATTTTTTGCATTATTTTCTGCCGCACCCTGTATAAATCCACAACCCCCCCCCCCCAAAAAAAATTATAAAAAAAAAAAAAAAAAAAAAAAAAAATTTATTAAAAATACCACTATTTAATAAAAACAACCAAAAAAAAAAAAAAAAAAAAACAAAAATTAAACAAAAAAATTTACACATTAAAGGAAAAAAAAAAATAAAAACACCACCCCCAAAAAACCATATTTCCCCCCCCCCCCCCCCCCCCCCTTCTTCGCCTTCGTCAGTATTTTGTATATGTATCAAATAATTTTCATATGGACCGCCACAGATTCCAAAACCTCCCTCTTCCCTTAAAACATGACATACTCAATTGATATTCCTTTATGGTATTAAAAAACTAAAAATGTAACACTTCACTTTAAGATGAGTTTCGTGAATATTTTTAAATCGTTCGGAAATATGCACTGAAAATAAGTATTCGAAGATTCACCAACGCTTGTTTTGTATACATAATTTTCGTTCATAAAACTCATGTCTTATTAATTATAAGAAACATTCGTTTTGCTTGTCATCTAGCATAATGCCATCATTAAACCCTTCTTCATATATTGAAGAAGATGTACGAAATGAATTTTGTATGACCAGCCAATCACTACTGCTCTTCTTTCGTATCCGCACATGTTGATGTTGCTGTTGAGGAGGTGAAATACCTGCGAAGGAATAAAAAGCGTGACACGCTTCGAGTCAAAAGCTGTGAATAAATGAGCACACTACTTCTCAAAATAAATTCACCTCCGTCACAAGCCACTGTCACCACGGATTTAGGAGCAGCTCTTCCCAATAAGCTAGGATCAATTTACAAATAGAAATATACACCTCACCCCCTCCCATGTCCTGTTTTTTTTTCGAATTTCATTTCAAATTGATAAAAAAAAAATCTGTCAAACATCTATGCAACGGTAACCAGAGAGCATTTTTTGTTTTTCAACAAAGCTTTCGTATTTATTTCTGTTTTACAACGTTTTTGCCGTAAAATACACGAATATGATTTATTATATTATATGAATTATTTGACGATTTCGTTCTTATGACAGCGCATGTGGCATTAAGTGCTCTGTGTGTGGTCACTTGAAAGCTCAAGTCGAGCGCACGACACTTAAGAAGTCTGTAAGCCGCAGATAAAATAGGCCTATATGTCAAGTGATAAACTTTTTCTAGTTGAATTTAAAGGAGTTTGCTAGCGTTTACCAGTGATAATTTAAAAAAAAACTTATTTTAAAAGTGGTCAAGTAGACTGTTCGGTAAATTATTTCTAGTTTTCCAAAGAATGGATTGGTGAGTCAAACGATTGGTCGTGTTATAAACGAAATTTTATTTTCATTGCGTGAAAGATTGGTTTGTCTTAAATTACTACACAGCCTGCAGAGTTCAGGTGAAGATACAAGGTAGCCTTACCGTGATTCATCGAAAGCATAAATGTCATCATATACAGTAATAAAATTGCAACTCTTGATTTCAAGGTAACAACGAACTGAGAGTTAAAATTCAATAACTGGTTGTTATGTGGGAGATGTCATGATCTCGACGTTTCTGTATCTTAACGCTAATCGAAGCTCCTGTTTCTTCACCCTAATCGCTCAAATATTAATAGGTATAGGCCTTGCAGTCGCTACGAAAAAAATGCTGCTGGCATATTCTTATTTAACTCCTTCGGACAGTTCATGAACCATGCTGCAGAGGGCACTCAAATGTCTAGCAAATCATAATTATATTTCCCATCTCTCGAATCCAGATTCTGCGTACAGACTCCTCAACCGATAAAAGACAGCATAAAGCTTGTTGGTAGCAATCATTCCACTCATTCTCAATCCAAAACAACATCTCAAAGGCCTCACTCAGTGCCACGCCACCTCCTCAAAATATCAACCCGAAACGATACCGGCATCCACCTCAAACTGTAAACAGAGAGCCGGCAAAATATAAACATTAGACCACTCACTCTCACCGGACACAAGGCACGCCTGCATGCTTCTGCAATCCGTTCGGAGCTTTTATGCTTCAAGTTCATGCAGAACATAAGAGAATGCTCACCAATCATCCGAACTCACTCGGAGAGCATAAACCGAACACACCATCGCCGATGTTGACAGTACGAGCGAGCGAGCAAACGCACCCGGCGTCTTTAGTTGCTCTTCATCTCTCTTTGGAGTTACGTCGGGCGTTTGAACGATTCGAACGAGTGGCGCTACATCCTCGTGTATTCGCACGATCCACCTACCATCCCTTGGACATCCGGACGGTTTCGGTCACGGGCGCGTGTGTAATCCAAGGGCTCGTTAGTACTTTAGGGGTCCATACGTAGATCATCCAGTTGAGAAGATACGAAAGCATCAGTAGAGTGAAACGAGAGCTCGAGATGTGATAATTAGTGCGTTGTTCTTTCTGGAAACTGGGCCACGTTGAGTCTCATACGCAGATTTCGACGCTGAAGAAGCACCGGTGTTGTTTTCCGATTTTTGGGTGGATCGAGTTCAGTAGTGCTGTTCCCATAATTAGAGAAAAAGATTGTGGAAGCGCAACAGTGAGAAATTGTTAGTGCAAGGAAAAGCAAGCAAAGTGGGAAATTATCGGTTCATTTATCGTGATTATAAGCGGAGCCGAGTGTGGGGCGCGAATTTATCGAAGAATCGTTTGCCGCGAGGTGTACGGTGTTGTTTATCGCGCGCGGTGCCGAGAAAAGGCCACTGCCAGCACCGATCCGAACCCGTTGCGGGTTATTACTTTTCTCGTGTTTGTGTGCCTGTTATTCTCCCCCAGTTTGTTTGAACAACGCAGCCAGCGAGTCCCGGGTGCAGTCAATTTATGCTCTCGGTCGATAAAAATCGCCAACCACAGAGGTGCCGGCTAACTGCTTATGATTCCCAGGAAATCTTCGCGGTCGATTAGTGACTTACTGCTCTGTCCGATGGTCATCATCAGCACCATTATTGTGACTGGTTGTGCTCTGATGGAAGAATGTTGATAATAGCGGTGGCAGAGTGAGAGGTGGTATTCGAAGAAATCAGAACCTCGGTGATTTTGGGAGGTCCTGGCCGAAAAGGCTGATGCTACGAAGATGATGATTTAGTGTGTTTACGTGATTGTTTCGTTTGCTCGCAGGAAGAAAGTGATTAGAATGTGAAGCGAAGAAGAGTTGTGCAAACACACGAAAGAAGGCAAGAAGTTACAGTGTCAACAACGACGAAAGGCATAGTATGTGTGTGTTTGTAGAGAAAGGATTAACGAGCGTCAAAAGTCGACGCCGGAGTGTGATTTTCTCATGATTCTCAGCAGGAAGAAGCCAACAAAAAAAAGAGGATAACCTCGTCATCCCTTGAAAGAGGTTCCTTTCTACTTTTTGTGAGTGTATGTTTTTAAACGAGAAACGAGTCAGTGGAGAAGACAACGGCAGCAACAACTACTTTGACGGTGAACAAACATTTTAATTGAATGTCATCAGAAGGATAAAAAGATAAAAAAAAGACGAAAGACGGAGCAGCACGCTTGCCAAAGGACCGCATGCAAGGAGGCAAAGAAAAAACGAACAGTATCATCCTGTGTCGTCGTCGTTGTCTCCTGCTTTGGAAGGAACGGTCGTCTGAGGATCTTTTTGGCAGTCATAAAAAGTAAGTTGATTTAAAAGCGTTTTTCGGTGCATTTTGCAAGATTGTTTGGCAGTGATTAACATTGTTTTGATAGTGGAACGTAGCAGTAAGTAATGTGATTTTTCGGATAAATTGAATTACTAAATCAAGAGTAGTTTACTTTGTATGGCCGTTATTTTTAAACATAATTTCTGTTGCCTTTGTAAATAGTTAATTCTACGATTTTTTTTAAATGGCAAAAATGATGAATATCGTTAGTTACAAAATCACAATTCTAAGAGATCTAATTCTAAAATTATGCGTCTTTACAGTGATTGAACGAAGAAATATTGGAATTCAAATATAAAAAATCAACAACATAATACAACATAGACGCGGTGAGCAATAATCTTAAAACAATTTATAAAATGTAGCTTCAATACTTTACTTATTCCATGTATCAATAATCTCAAAACTATCAGGAACTGTATATTTTATAGTTAATTGGAGTGCCTGTTGATTTGATAAACCTTTCACTCAATATTTAAAATAATTTATGGCTTCTTAAAAATGATGATCGTTCGTAGTATGTTTTATTTTTGTGAAAAATGGATATCCTGGCGTATGGGTTCATCCATTCAAAAAAAAAAAATTGATTTCAAATTGAATAGAAGTAGTTGAAATTGAGCGTAGGGCATGTTTGGAAGGCATCATGCATTGTGGTAGCTAGGTTACCTGCCGTGCTCTTACGGACCTATCAATACTTTCTCTTCACATCTTTGATTCTAGCAGAAATTGCTGTCCACTACTAGAGTTGCATATTGATAAGAATGATATTTCCAATTTTCAAACAATATAATTAATTACGTGCTTCGTGCAACAACAAATAACATGATTAGTTTATATGTATATATTTATATTTTTCCTTAACAAAAAAACCAAGGCCGAACCGGGAATCGTGCTCAACTATCTCATAGCTTCATCGATTCGCTATGAACGGAGATAGCGAAGGACTCATAGTTATATATAAAAGTAGTCTTTTATGACGAATCCCTGATTAACCTGACTTTCTTGAGAAGTCTATTTTAAATTTATCATATCGTTTAATGAAATTTAATTTAAAAATAAATCCTCATTGTCAGTCAACCTTTTATTTTAGAACTTTCCTGGAAATACTGTCAGAGAGCAAACGAAAATCTTTTTTTTTCTTATCTTTTTATTTTAGAAGATTTTTCCAAATTTTCAACAAAAATGTCTTTTTTCCATCCATAGAATTTTTTTCTTCTTCATGATGCACTACCGTGACTTTCGTTGAGCATAGTTTGGTGGGTTGATATCTTTTTCAACGAAATCAACGTTGATATCACCAAATCACTGTAGAGTTGATCTGGCATACCCGGCAGAGAGCAGATCTGGCCGAAAGAGATCTCTTCTGCAAGCACTCGTTTCGGTAAATTTCAACATGTATGGGTCCTTTTACGTATAAAATGGAAGATCTCAACCCTCTCAACGAATTTTTACCTCGCAACAGTCGTATCTGCAATTGGGACACTCTTCTCAACCGGTTTGGTGTAGAATTGTGGTCCTGGCAGTGTTATGAAATTTTTTGTCACGCACGTTTCGTCGTCAATCAAAACACACTGGGAAGAATTGTCCAAAATACGGTTTTACAGCCTTCGGGCCCTCATTTTGGTACGATAATTCTTCTCCGGAGATTGCTTTGGTAGTTTCTGCTTTTTAAAACCTTTTTTTTATATCTGCTGGATCATCCCGATACTTGTCCTGTATTTCTTGGCCAAATCGCGATGTGTCCTCCTGAATATAATCGAAAACTTTCTTATTCGATTGCTGGCACCGGGTATTTGTTCAATTCTCGGCAGATCGTGCAGGGTGTACTGCTCACCATACTTTTAAATCACTCGTTTAACACTTCCTGGATGCATTCTGACCTTTTTGGCAATCTGATTGGACGTTAAATCCTTTCCAGTACACAAAGAGTACAGAATTTCCTTTCGGTTCAATCCGCGACATTTTTCAAAAAAACAGTGATAATGAAAAAAGACGAAATAGGCATTTTGACATGTAAACTAATCTATCTATCTTAGCGTTTCAAGCTGATTGCTTTCGCCATAAGCTTATTTCTTGCGCCCAACTTAGTGTACCATTTTTGCATTGGTATGATTGTGTGGCAAGTGCAATCATACCCTATGCCCAGGGAGTCGAGAAATTTTCCTGAACGAAAAATCCCTAGACCAAACCGGGAATCGAACCCAGCCACCTCCAGCATAGTGTTGCTTTGTAGCCGCGCCTTAACCGACTGAGCTAAAGGAGGACCAGCAAAACGTCATACGAATAAACGTTAGAATAATGTGCACTAGTTTCAGCTCAGTTACGTAGTAAATATATAACGCTTCTTTTCGAAACACTTTTTATCTTAAGTTATCACCTAGGCAAATAATGAGAGATCGAAGTAGGTCATGCTCGGAGACTGACGTGTGTGCTTCGCTGCTTGTTACTTTTTTTTTCGAGAAAAATTGATATTGGAATTGATGAGTAGTGTTAAATGTTTTTATTTTGATGAAGATTCGGTCACCAAAGCGTTAAATGTGGTCTACCACAAGGCTCTCGCCTGGTGTGGAAACAAAGTGGCTGGAGACGGAATTCCAGAAATACTGCTTTGCGGCAGGAGGAACTCGTGTTCAGCCGCGTCACTCGGAGATGTTTGATTCGTGGTCCACAGCAACGGAATGTTCTGAAAATCCGGGTGAGCTCTTTCCATTTTATCCTTTTGTGTCCTACTCCCATTTGTTTTGTTTTCTTTTTTTTTTGAGAATAGTTTTTGTGCATGAAAATTATATTTTTTGTGTGCTTCAAATGGTGAGTTGATAATATGGAAGGAGTGTGTGACTTCCGGTCCTCACAGGTTCCTATCTCACGCCTCTGTGAGTTGTGCGATCGCAGGGGATTGCCAGCTGAAACGTGAAGACGCTGGTTGGCGTGGCATTGGTAAGGTTGCTAATTTGACAGTATAAAGGTGAGAGGAGGCGACTGAGGATCGTTTTCCTCTTAATCATATTGTATATTTTTCATTCTCGTTTAATTGATGGTTTCAGCACACTTTGGAATCATCTTTGCATTCCAAAACCATTTAGTTTGAGAACAAATGGATCAATTAAAGGCTCCATTTGTTTTAAAGCATTTCAGCGTTTCTGAATTTCAACTGCTATTTTCATAAAAGACTGGCATGTGACGGTTAGCAGTAGAAGACTATATTTAAATAAATTTGGTTATTGGTTTTGTGATTGGATAAGCCATTTGTTTCAGAAGTTGTCAAAACGGGCTCTTCGATAACTTATACTGCTGTCCTTGAAATGTAACAGGAGGTGTATACGGAAGGCTTCTTAAGGAATGTCTTTTGGAGTAGTCTGTTGTTTTTCAAAAGAAAAAAACATCAATGCATCTTTTGATTGAGGTTTTATCTGTGATAGTTATAATGATCTACTCTGTTTTTCAGCTTTTCCAGGACCTTCGTGATATAAAGCATACCTTTTTCAGTCACAGACTAGTGAATGTCAGATTTATTTTGTACACACATGATCTTTATTTTAAAAAAAATGGATGTTATTTATTATCTCATTATATTGTTTTCATCATATTATTGTGTATTATTTGAAATCATATTAAATTTTCAGGATGTAAAATTTCAACTGTTATAAACATGTTAATATATTTGCGTTTTAAATATCTAAATATTATATTTATTCATTGATATTATTAATAGGATACATACAAGTTTTTATAAACATGAATTCATGTTTAGGTTGAAGATTGGCTCCAGTATCAATTGAAGTCATCGTTGGGTGCTCGGGTGGTTTTCTTTTTCATATGATTGCATAGTTTGACCTTAAAGTTTCAGTATACATTCATTAACTACTGGTGGAAATATATAGCTGTATCTTATAATTAATTGCATATCATTATTATTTTCATTTGGAAAATAATAATAGCAATAATAATGAAATTTTAACTGCACCAGGGTTTCAAGGAAGGTGATTCCAGGTTGTATAGATATTTTATTGCCTCGTATCATTAAGTATTTTTGTATTAAATTAGATCAGCGAATATTATTTTATTTAATTTTTATATTCATAAATGCTGTTCTATTTTGCTACGTGTGTATTGAATTAGATAAGATTGGTTCAGTGACCAACCAGTGGATGTCATCATTTAAAACTATGAGATCCACCAGAAATGAGTAAAATAGTGCAAGGAATCGGAACGGCACATCGACATTTTAGATGAACTATTCTGTATGTATAATTTCAGGTCATCCAGGTCATTAAATAACTTTCAACTTTTTTCTCGTAGCTATGATATATTGTATAAACTTTCAGGTTCATAATAAATACGCAAATCTTTCTACTTTTGCAGCAGGACAACAATGTGCAGACATGTGTAATTAGTATCATATTACGTTATTACGTTACGTTACGAAGGGATATTCCCTTCAGCATATTTTATATACTATTCAATATGACATTGCATATTGATTTTACATTTTTATTATAATCATTACCATATTTTTCATTACTCGGATTTTCATTATTTATTTAAATATGATTTTATTATTCTTACTTCGGAGCGTATGGTACGGTATGTCCACGCATCCTTCCTCTCCTGTAGATTCACAAATTGTGTTGTGGTTCAAATCTATTTATTTGAATCCAACTCATTTTACAGAATCATCTTTTGTGGTTAATGCAACGCAGTAGGCCTGGCCGCTTTGACGTTTGTATCATTTCTTTGATGTGCAAGCATCAATATTGACGAAAAAATAGTTGGGCGTCAGCTAACCCAATTATTTCCAGGATGCTTTCTCGTACTGGCTGCGTTTGTATTAGATTAGATTAGATTAGATTAGATAAGTTATCATCTAGGCAAATAAATCTCACTATGGCGTTGTGAATGACTAACGCCTGCAGAAAAAAATATTTAAAAAAAATGTTTCCTACGTTTTCTATGAACAAACTTTGATATCTTATAACAAAAATACTTACTTTATATGCAAATCATTTATTGCATTTTTCTTTTGTGCTAATCTACGTAAAAATTCTGCGTTGGTTTTTTTTGTTGATAGTATAGAAGCTTCGTAAATTTAAAGAAAAGTTCCTTAGAATATGAAATAACGTTTATTAAAAGTTTATTTCAGTTTCTTTTCCGTTACTGATAAGGACTTGTGTAATTGCATAGGGAACCACGTGGATGAAGCGTGGTATTAGTTTCCATCTTCAATGTACAAGTTCACACATTCATTCTACAAGGTGAGGAAATATTATCCGTGTTTGTTTCCCTCAGTGTATAGTTTGGATTTGACAGATGCTGAAATGAACACAACTATGGCGTATTTTACATTGGATCATTAGAAACAAAAGCACAAAGTTTAATTTGAATTCGTTCACGCGTAATTGCACAATGAAGCCAAATCCATAACAAAGTGCCGTGTCAGAGCTATATAAGGAAACCCTCGTGTGTTTATCGCTAAGACATTGAATAAGCCAAAACAGTTCTAGATGGTATAAAACAATACAATGAGCCTGTAAATTTAGAGAATCGTTCAGAAAGGGGCAGGAAAAAACTGCGAGGACCTATCAGAATTGAAGTTTACTTCACCAAAGGGTACGAACTATTCTTCGTGAGGATTTAGGATTACGTTCTTATACATTTTTAAAGAACCACTTCTTGAATGACAGAATGAAAGACAATCGGTACCGGAAAGCAAAAATGTTGTTGAAGAGTTCGGTAATGGACGTCATTGTAAAATTTTATTTACCGATGATAAAATTTTCACTGTGGAGCAATATCACAACTATCAAAACTATCGCCAGCTGTTGACAAAGGGTTCCTCTAACCGTATGAATATAGCCACTTCACACCTTCCAGTTCGTTGATGGTTTGGGCGGGAATCACTGCTTCCAGTAAAACCTCCTTAATAGTAATTGAGAAAGGCGTCAAAATCAACTAATCAGTCTGAAGCTTCTAACGGACACTGTTTTAACGGCACCATAGGCACGCACACATCATGGTAAGAACAAATGGACGTTTCAACAAGATTGGGCTCCACACATGGAGCAAAACAGATGCTGAAACTTTGTAACAGCGAGATATTTGACCAAAGATGAATGGCCTTCCAACTCTCCTTACCTGAATCCAATGGATTACTCCATTCTTGAGTCCTGAGCCTGTACTAAGCTACACACATCGTTGGATCATTTAAAAGTCAGTATTACCGAAGCCTGAGATGCCATATCTATGGAAAAAGCTGGAAGCTGTACCACGAGTAGTTGATACAACCGAAATGCATCGTAATGGACGGTGAAACGTACATTAAAGCGGACACAAAGCAGATCCACGACCTGTAGTTTTTCATTAGCAAGTCCCACCTGGATGTACAAAGATCTGGAAGAAGAAGTTCGACAAATAGGCCAAGAAGTACTTGGTGTGGTTGGCGATCTGTCGTTGCGGCAAATCCAGCAAGCCGTACATAACGACCATCAATGGCCAAATATTTAAAGAAGAATGCCTTCAGAAGTGCCGTCTGCTCTTCCTCCGGTCCCACGATGGTGACGCTCTGTTTTGGCGGGTCTGGCATCGTGCCATCAAGCGAAACCGGTGATGGATTGGTAAGAAGCCAACGATGTTGTTTTTGCGCCGAAGGAGGCAAATCCGCCAAACTCACCAGAACTTCGCCCAATAGAATAATTCTGGGCGATTCCAGCTCTGTAACACAGGGAAAGTATTCAAAAACGACAAGGATTTGAAGAAAGAGTAGATGAAAGTGTGTAAGAAAGATGGCGAAAGTGTTGCACAGGATTTAATGGGTAGCGTTAAGTCTAAGGTGCTGTAGCCTATGAGAGGAGGCTGAAAATCCAACTTTCCTTCGATCAGCGGAATATTCGGTTTCCAACACCAACACCGATAGGATCGGTTTGCTGCTGTTGATTACGGGGAAAACATCCAATTCGTGGGTTGTTGTAGTGGGCTTCTTCGAGGAACCTTTCTCGGATCCTTGGATTTTTCTTTTCTTCGCACAAATCAACAAACAAGATTACATTACACAATAGAATTGGTAAAAACTACATTTATTTTCACACAATAGACTTCAAAAATCTACATACCATTATTCTAACTATAAATATACAAATACCCCATTGAATGTGGTTAAGGGTTCGGTGATGTACCATCGGCGATTCGGTTGGAACAAACTGCTGCTCATCATCGAGTCATCGTTTGACCTGTGGTCAACTCAGCACATGTGTAGAGATTCTCAAGGGTTCCATCGGCTACCAAGACGTATCGATGCAGTGGTTTAGACATTACGTAGCTCGGAATTACGTAGCTCGAAACGAACGACTTTTTGTTCGAACGCTTGTGAGAAAAAGTTCTTCGTTTCGAGATCCGCAATGCGGGCTCCTGTTTTTTGCTCTCGTTCATCATTATATCGATCCTCACGCAGCTGTAGCTTGCCTTATTGTGTTGATTGTGGGTGACAACCATGTAGAACAATAACCGCAGTTTGTTTTTGTCACTGCTTCCTTCTCCTAGCGAAACGTTCAGATCAGTTATAGTCGATACCACTGCAAAGCAGGGTTGTAGCCTTCTGTGGGAATGACGGTCCAGTTTCGTACAATTACTATCTTTGTCAGGGTATCTACATTTTTCATAAATACATTGTTATAAAATGTACGATTAATAGCGTTATGAATAGAAAGTGAACACGGATAATATTTCCTCACCTTGTATTTGTTGTTCAGTACCGACGCTGGTCACTTCCTTGCGCTCTTTGTAGAGGGAAAGAATGGTTAGTTCAATAGTCGTTGTTACTAAAGACCAATCTTCTGCATCTACACAATGCTACTGGACGCAGGGCTGGCAAATGTCATTTTCAACTAAAAATGACCTACGATTTTAACCGAACTACCTCTGAAAATCTCATCGGGCGAGAAAACGATGATGGAGATTTTCTTCTAAATCTCATCGAATTTTTCGTCATGACAGTACGTGACAGTATTTGGTCATCGTTATTACAAGCACGTTTATTGATGTAATTGTAAGTTTCATAACAAAACATGAAATAAAACGTCCACTCTGTCGATTACTTACTATTGCTTGGCTAATTTCAAGTAGACTAGTTAGAAATTTGTAAAACTAAATCTCATGAGACAAAATGATCTGAATGAGAATGACAAGAAATCTCATGATAGTTCATTTCTTTCCGTAACAGTGAGATGGCCTGTTTTTTCATAGTCAGATGATGGCCGTGAGATTTACCAGCTCTGTACTTGAGAGTTAGTTATGTTAGTGAGGTAGAGTTGTGTTTAGATCAGAGATTCGCTGTGGTAGATGGTGCGATCATTGATAAGGTGGATTTCTTTAGATCTAGTGGATATAAAAAGACTGCCCACTGACTAACCACTGAGCCATCGCGTTATATGGTTGAGAATATGGCTGAGAATGCAAAGAAATTTAGAAAAAAACCATCGAAGAGAAATCATGAGATGACAGACAATTTCTAGAAAGGGGATACAAACTCAAGTAGCCCAAAATAATATTTCGATGATTTGCATAACAAAATCGAAAGAAGTTAAAAAAAACAATCAACAGTAATCAACAGATCTAATAAAAGATGTATTTAAACTTTGAACAACGTTTTTTTTCTATACATATACATGTCATAAAAAATTTGAAAAATGTGAGTTACCCTGAAGTGAAAGGTTTTTTTTTAACGCTAATAATTCTCGTTTAACTGAACAGAATCACTTCTTACATTCGATCATTTATTGAACTAAAATTTGAATCACGTGCTTTGAGTATAAGTAGTTCAATTATGTAATTAAATGTGACCTGTTTTTCTTCTCATACAAATCTGATCATATGATCAGGTTGAAAATTTGGTTTTCCTTATCAGGGTCCCAAAAGATGGATAGCAAATGGTAAAAAAAATGTCTTCTTCTTATTTCATTCCACACTTAATACTGCGATAACGTTTGATTTTATAACTGACCCCGTCCTGAACAACCATTGCATGTTTTCGAAAACAATATAAGTTGTTTGAGGTATTTATTCGAGAGTGGTAAATCATCTGTTTGCAAGAAAATTGCATTTAAATTCAACTCGCTAGGTAGCTGATCTTAACTAAAAAAAAAGTGCGTACCGTAAATGCAGATGAAATTGATCAGGGGAGTAAAATTTATGTACTTACTGCTCGGTTAAAATTGATTGAAATTAACTCTCAAATCTGGAGATGGCTACAAAAGAACAAAATAGTTTGGCTTAAATGTGTATAACTAATTGATTGTAACATTTCATGCGGTTAAACATAAAAATAAATCATCAATCAGGTTCGATGAGAAAAGTTTAACACACCTACAAACTTTGTATTTTTCAATTGGTTCCGGTCATGCAATTTGCTCACAATTTATTGAATTCTCTTAGAAAGAAAACGCTGAAGATTTTTTGATAATCTAAACTCTTACAACCATCAGCAGTTTTGTAAACTCTTAGATTTTTGATGTGGACTACATCTTTATAGGGGTACACTTTCCGGGTACAAAAAATGAGAGCCTCACGAAAACTGGTCTGTTTTTGAACATTAATAACTCAAGCATTTCTCCATAGATTTCCAAAAAAATTCAGCCCTCGATTAGAAATGTTTCTTAAAACTTGAGGCATTGTTCAAAGTTTTTAGAATTATAAAAAAATTTACACATTTACTAAACGGAGAGTCTTGTTTTATTATTGTGAAAATTGGTGAGTTCAAGCGATGTTTCGCAAGTGTTTTGGACTGATGTTTGAAACGAAAGAACACTTTTTCATTTTCTGTCTTTGAATATTCAAAATCAACGACGTAAAAATTATAATTTCATATGATGTTTCATAATTACATCAAATGAATTAATAATTATTGAATAGTTTAATTTATTTGAATGGGAGAATGGTTTGTCGTGAGTTTTAGAACAATTCAACCACACTCTTTTCACTGAAATACTAATTAATATGATAACTTAAAAGAATAATGAGAAATTAGGAGAAGGAGGAGACAGGGCTGGTGGTGTAGTGGTAAGCATGCTTGCCTCCCATCCTAACTTGGTCTGGTTTAAATTCCAGTGAGTGCTGTTTGCATTTTTTGAGCCGAAACATCTTTGATCACATCTTCCTTCGGAAGGTAAGTAAAGCCGTTGGTTCTCGCCCATGTAGTGGGTTCGATATGTAGGGTCTAGGTTTTGTGTAGTGGCGTGTCGAATCAGTCTCAGGCTTAAAGTTATGTATATACGAAACAACAACAAAATGATTTGGGAGAAAGAATACAAATATATGAATATAATTGACCTGAATTCATCTCATTAATCGTCAAATGAGTTTTGAGATTAATTAAAATTGCCGCTCACAATTATTTTGAAATGAAACATAGCTCAGAAAGTTCTTGTACTCGGAAATGGCATTTGAATCAGCTAACGGGCGTATTTGCTTTCTATTAAATTGAAACGTGATGTTCCTATAATCACATCAGAATAAAACAACCGCACGCTGATACAAAACATCAACTCGCATATGACTCAACAGGTCTTATAGTCTCCGGAAATCATCGCATTGATTCTTGGCTTATCAGAAACTTTGACGATGGAAGGCTTATCAATTTCGCGCTCGCAAGCTCATGGACACACATCATGCAAATGTGTAACATTTGCATTTATTTTGCCCACTCACTCTGGCTATAGTATGTAAGGTATGTACGTACATACCGATGAACCGATTCAATAACTTGCAAACACTTGTTGTCTAGGCTGGGTCCAGCAAATCGCACCGACAGAGATTGATGAGCAGAGCGTAATAATAGAGCTCCCGCAGTAATGCACAGTACTGATTCTACGCACTCGAATCAATCCCAGTCAAGATACTAGGCCAATCAAACGTCAAATTCTGCGATAGCAAATTGCTGCTCTGCACCAGAACAATTATCGTGAACATCATCAGTAGCAAAACCATACTTCAATTGCGTTCGGAATGATAGGCAATCATTATTCATGGGAATTCTAATTTTAACGAGTTGTGTGCGCAGCACTCCCGTTCAAATGGAAACGAAGAAAAATCGCTGGGAAAACATCCCCTGGAGAAACAGGTGGCTTGAATTACTTTTCTTGTTTTCGATCCTTTCGTTACGGCTGTTCCGCAAAGGAGAACTGCTAGGATAAGCTATTTGAAGAGTTTTGTAACTTTTCAGCAGAAAACTACCGCGCTGGCGGATCCCGCATATTTGAAGCGGTCTGCCGGTGTGTTGATAAACTTAGCTGTGTTTGGAAACATGGAAAGAAGGAGTCGGGAAAAGGGTACCGCTAGGTGAAACTTCATCTTTTCTCTGTTCTGTCGAAAGAAGCAAGAAATCCATGAAACTTTACCCAAAGAAATAATGAATCCTCTTCGGTTTTGTGAGGAACGCTCCGCAACTCCCCTCCATCTTGCTGATTCACGGGGAGAACTTGAATTTTAGCTGCATCAACGAACAAATTAGAAAGAAAGAATACACTTTTCTCCATTGATGATGCCATGGTTCGGGAAAAGATGACTCTCAGAAGAGGTTTTGAGAGTTAGCGGAAAAGTTGAACTATCCTCTTGCTGGGAAGCAGACATTCGCGCAGTGATTATGTTTGAAAGAGGAAAGTTTACCCAGTAAATCAGCTACCGACGCTTGTTTATGGTTTCCATAAGGCCATCAAGGGCACGAGGAGAGTAATTTTCTACAAATTCAGAATTGCAAACTAATTGAGGTCCAGTTGCTGCGTTTTGCAAATGGACATTTAGTTCTTTTAACCTTAACTCGTAGCAGTGAGTCTGGACTCCCAAAAACACTTCTGAGATTGCTTCATATTTAAGGGATCGTCAAACAACACTATCTTATTCATCTGAATGAAGATACACTCGGAATCAGGAAAACAACGGATGCTGTAAAATTTAAAAAAAAAAAAAACTTATATGCACACCGATTTCCCAACGGTGACCGCAGGGCCAACATTTTTCATCTGGTCGTTCCAAGAAGTATGACGATGTGTCATCATTGGATCATCACGTATTTGTGTATCTGTTTTCAGGAATCTAACGACTTTGTCTCAATACGAACGACGTCATACCGGCCGAGGTGGCGTCAGGTTCCTCGTTACACTTATCTCGTTTTCTGATTGAGTTGAGTTTCAAGCCAACCGTTCGGCACGGACGTATTCCGGCGATACAGAAGCTCGACTGGAGGCAAACCTCCCTCCCACTTCTCGGCAGCCGGTCCTGTATGGGTTCAAGCGTGCGTGCTTCGGTTGACGGGTGTTATTGCATGAAAATAGGTCCTGTCTTTCACGTCGAAACGAATGGTTTTATTTGTGCGGGGATTTGATTGTTGGGATACAAAACTGTGATTTTCGGCTTGTCCTTGATCCCATGGCTTCGGGTAAAATATTTTCAAATATTTTCAAATTGGCGTTATTGTTCAGCCAACCGCTGAATCAACACGGAATCCTACGTCTGACCATACTCAACCAAAACTGACCACTTAAATCTACAACGGACCCCATTCCCTAAAAAATAGAGCTCGCCCCGAAACACACGACAGAGGATTCATGCAAAGTCACAGCTCATATCAATTCATTAATCATTAAATGTGAAAAGTCAAGCAGGCAATTTTCATGCTTGGATGCTGTGACGCTTCAACTGATCCGTCCGGCACTCAGCCGAAAAGGATGTCTCCATCGCTTCACGGTCTACACGTCCAACCAAGCCCCGTATGAAGACCCAAGCAGCAGGAACAGGACTTTATAAATTATTCATTATGTATTCATCAGGAGGATTAAAAAGTGAATCCCTTTCGCTTTATCTCATGTCGCTTTGGTGCTACTTACTGTGACGGGAGGTTCTGTATATCGCGACAGCAACGACGACGATGGAATGATCCAGATAGTGTGGGAATCCTCTTGAGAAAATGGTACTCTCTATCTTGGCTTAGGGAAAATAGTTCCAAGCGGGAAAAGGCGAAAATGAAATAATCTTATCGTGTAAAATGTGCGAATCCAAGTGGAAAATTCCTTCGGCAAAGAAGATTGGAAGCTGTGTTTGAAGGAAGTTTGGCTTTTTGGCACCATTGTTCGGATTTATCTCCGACGGTGTGATTCAAGCGTTTAGTGCAAGATTTTGATGGTTGCTTGGGTTATCCCTTTAATTGATCAGCTTATACGGGGAAAAAGCTGATTGCTTTGTTCTTCAGCTAGTCTTTTAATGATTGTATAAGTTCAAATAGTGTGCATCAGCATTTAGCAATGCAGCAAATTCATACTCAAGTACTCTTACAACGCTTTAATATTTCATGAAATAGAATATAACTTCTTACAAACTTTTGGAATGTCCAAGAACACTTGGCATAACGGATTTTTTTTTAATTCTCTAGGATGATGGAGATTTAGTGCGATTGAGATTAATTATAGATAGGGGAAAGTGCTCTAATGTGGGTCAATGGATCTAGAATTCGGCCAATCGCTAAAATTTGCCTGTCTTTAATTTTTCTTCATATTGATATGTCAGTGAGACCATTCTACTGTATATTTTTGATTTTCACGGTAAAAAAAGTGAATTAATATTTACTTCGAATTTTAAGCATAGGCCGAATCCTAGATCCACAGACCCACATTAGAGCACCTTCCCCTATACAACTAATTTTGAATTTAGTTGAACCTAAACTGTATGCTTTATTGGATTTATTTTAGAAAAGGAACAGAAGTGCTCAGTGAAGGAACAGCTGATCATTGGAGTGACTTTTCAGGGCATTTCAAATGAAATAGTTTGAGATTCTTTCTCAAGTATATACTTTTACTCTCCTACACCAATACATTGTTCATTTAAGATTTTAGTCTTTGCAAAATCCAAAATTAAATTTTTACGTTGCTTTCAAAAAACGCGGTTGTTTATAGTTGCATAAGGTTAATCTTTAATAATATTTTTAATATTCTCGCTATCTTCATCAAAGTTGTATTTCAAACATTAGTTCAAACAGTCAAAATACGACTTTTAGAGTTACAGAAGAACTTTAGTCTGCAAATTTGTTCAAAAATAACTCTTGTAGCTATGACAAATAGTGAACAGGTGTGGTTACGGACACAATGATGATCAAGATCATCCAAACAGTCCTTGAGATCAGATCTTGAGCCATGATCGACAAGGAGGTTTAGAGTGCTTTGGTCGTACTTTTTAGCACCGTTGCAGACATATAAAAATATTCTCAGACTATCAACGGCACTGCAAACTACTCTTGAGTTCCGGTCTTGATGTTTTGCATGATCAATAAGGCGATTAACGAGGTCTCCATCGTACTAATGAGTTGGTGAAACTCCATGGGACATCATTGCACAATAATAGTCATAATACAGTTTCCAAAAAACTACGGCACTCCAAACTATTACTGAGATTAGGTCTTGATGAGTTCATGAACAATCAGGCGATTTACGAAGTCTCCATTGTACTTATGAGTAGGTTAACCATTGCACAATTATAGTGATATTATGGTATTTTTTAGAATATCTACGGTATTTCGAACTATTTTTTAGTTCGAATGTGGATGTTTTGTATGATCAACAAGGAACGAGGTCTTATGAGGACTTCATCGTACTTGTGACTTGGTAAAGCTCCATGGGACATTATTGCAAAATTATAATCATATTACAGCATTCTTAGAATATCTATGACACTCCAAACTATTCTTGAGTTAAGATCTTGATGTTTTGGATGATCAGCAAGGCAATTACCGAGGTTTTAACCGTACTTATGAATTGGTAAAGCTCCATGTCCTATGATGTGTTGCTTGATCAACAAGGTGATTTTTACTACAATATCATGGGTACTCCAAATCATTATGAAAATCGTATCTTAACGTTCTAGATCAACCCGCTATTTGCTATTTTCTAATCAAATATATGCCTATTTTTTGTCTATGGGACATTTTACAAAAGTTTTTGACACTCAAACTTTTTTTATATGGATGTTTCATCAATCATTAAAAAAAAACTCAGGCCTACGATCTCGATCTTTAAATTAAAATTATCATTTGCATTGTTAGTAGCTTATTAACATTATTCCAAGTTCATGTGATAAGAATATAAACAGTTATTACATAAACGTTTATCGCAAGAAATACAACGAGTGTCGGTCTTCAGATCTAACCCTTTAATAATACAGCTAACGCGTCGCCTTCTTATATCCACAACAACATGTGAGAATCATGTGGTTCATCAAGGGTTGAACTCAAGGATAGTTTGTAGTACCTTAGGTATTCTAGATATACTAGAACATGTCTGTTACTGTGTTATGATGTCTCGTGGGGCTATTTCGACTCATAAGTACGGAGAATCCATTGTTAATAGCCTTGTCGATCAAGTAGAATATCGAGATCTGTATTCAAGGCCAGTTTGGAGTACCGTAGGTATTCCATAAATAATGTATAACAGTCAAGACATCGTAAATCTCCTTATTGAGCATGTAGAACATCAAAATCTGAACACAAGGATTGTTTGGAAGGTCTAGAAAAATCATGTGTTTGCAAATTATATCCTTATATTGGTTTCTATCACTTGTTCATGCATGTAGACCATAAAGTATATTATAATATGATGTAGAAAAAAATCGTATTAAGTCGGTTAAGCCACTGTGTGTGTGTGTGTGTGTGTGTGTGTGTGTGTGTGTGTGTGTCGGTGTGTGTGTGTGTGTTGTGTTGTGTGTCGTGTGTGTGTGTGTGTGTGTGTGTGTGTGTGTGTGTGTGTGTGTGTGTGTGTGTGTGTGTGTGTGTGTGTGTGTGTGTGTGTGTGTGTGTGTGTGTGTGTGTGTGTGTGTGTGTGTGTGTGTGTGTGTGTGTGTGGGTGCAATCTAACATCCATCGGCCGGCAATGGTATTATGGAAGAAACCTGTTTAGAACAATTATTCAAGTGACCATTGGAAGCAGCTTTAATCCGAGAGCTAGAAAGTGATAGCTCTACTGCAGATCCAGCTACCCATTTCAGAATGTCTGGAGAGTCACGCCCATTCCAAGGTTACTTTCACATACAATAAGCCCCGCATGTTAACATTACCGATATCATTAGGATAAGGGCACTGCAACACACTTCCAGATTTGGACAATTTAAATTTCCAAACGAGGCACGTATAAAGCATTATTTTAAAATAAGATTATTGTTATGTAGTTATAATCAGATAGATCTCACTCATGGCTGCCTCTTCAATCACACTGTCTTGGTCATTCGTAAAAATAAAAAATGTCAATGTCTGGAGAGTCACGCCCATTCCTAGGTTACTTTTACATACAATAAGCCCCGCATGTTAACATTACCGATATCATTAGGATAAGGGCACTGCAACACACTTCCAGATTTTGAAATTTTAAATTTCCAAACCAGGCACGTATTTAGGATTATTTTAAAATAAGATTATTGTTATGTAGTTATAATCAGATAGATCTCACTCATGGCTGCCTCTTCAATTACACTGTCTTGGTCATTCGTAAAAATAAAAAATTTCGACGTTGATTCTCAGTTAATTTCATACACTCGCGATCAAATAAGCGCAAAAATTAACGTTGCTAAGCCGCCCGATAGATATGCAACCAGCTTAACTAAACTCTTTACACACCGTGGTGAATGCACCTAAAATTATGGGCAAGTTTTTCACCCGCGCATGCGCGTTGTTTTCGTTTGCTCCAGCAAATGGCCGTTCTCTACGTTGCACTAGTCTTTTTTTTTCACTCCACACTCTGCCAAAGCACAAAAAACAAAAAAAAAATACAAAAGTGGAAATACTACCGACACTCACACATTTCGAGACGTAATCGATTATATTCACTACGGCTTACACAATGCACGCGGAGATTTTATGATTTTACTGTTAGTTCAAGTTAAATTACGAATTATAGTTTGATTTTTTTTTTCGCGAAAACGACGCAGCAAAAATAAAACACGTCAGTTTCGAAGCACGGTTTGCTGCGTTCCCGGTTAAGCTATTTTGGTTCAGTTGACTCAACGAGAAGGTTGACACTGACGCATCACTCGAGGTGCATACTGTTGATTTACTTGTTTTTCCTTAGTTTTATGTTACATAGAGATGAAAATTATAGTTGTATACATTGAAAATCGGAAGCATTTTTATTAATTTAAATAGCAATCGTTGAAAAGTACACCTCTTGGTCATTTTAAATAAATGTAACAGTTAATTGTAATATTCAATGCTCTTGTAATGTAATTGTAATTGTCATTGTTTTACCAATGTTTCCATAACTGAATGCATGTAAATTTCATTATTATTTGCTGTTTGGACAAGCCTGGAGCACTGAGTGTACCGTGATATTTTGGCTTTACGTAATCTGGAGATTATGAAACTCGTATATATTTGGTTAAAATATAATGAGTTGAACCAGCCGAGGCTTAAAAGCTTTGTTATAAAGATATGTATCTATCTATCTGCTTAAATTATATGTTTTGAATTTCTATGTTTTTTTCCCTGAATTATTTTAATCAAAAATTGTAGGGTTATGATGAGACGATTTGGAATTTGAAATATATGTGACATGTAAACCATACTTTTAATTACTGCCACTCGTCCCATCCATCAAACTGTCATTACACTTACCTCAAAATGAGCGTGAGTAATCGGTTCTACCCCTCAACCCCCTAGTTTTATGATAACTGATATATATATTAAAAATTAAAACTTGGCTCTGCAAAGTAGATTCGATTGAGCCGTTATAAATAAACAAATTAAAAAAAAAACTAGTGCTCTAATTGCACTACCACAGTTATGGATTGAGAGCTTTGGACGCCAATACCAATGCATGCATATGTATATTGTGTAGTAAGCACAACTTACTTAGTACCCAGAGAGGTCAAGAACCCGACAGATCTCCCAGGAATCGAACGTTGTTTCCGGAGTTTTTAACCAAGGGCTATTACTGACAAGGCTAAGGTGAAGTTCAAATTTTCTAGGGTTAAAGCTAGATTTTCCATGTACTGAATAATTGAATTGACTGATCTGAAACATAGGGCTGTTCCAGTAGTCCTCGATCACTTGGGCAACTTTGTCGAAAATCGCACCCACCCACCCAAATCCTGGTTTAGGATACGATTTTGAGATATGGCATGTTGGAATCTAACTATCAAATGATGTACCTCTTTTACATATCGTCTCTAGCAGTGTAATTCGCAACTATTCGGTTGTTCAATTTTGTTGTTGTTGTAGGGAAAATGTACCTATATTAATCTCATCACTTTGCAATTCATCCTACTTGATATAAAACGATATACACGTGACAGGATTAGTTAGAAATGTTTGTTGTAGTTATTTAACGTAAGCAAACATTATTAGAAAACGAAATCGATCCTTCAACTGCCCAATTGTTTGATTCATCGTAGGATGAATAAAGGAACAATGAGATTAATATGGGGGCAGTAACCCTAGACTGTTTTAAATACTGGAACTCTTTGTTAAAACGGATGAAATGATCAGCCATAACTCCAAATAGTCAAAATTCTCGAGGATTGCTTGCTGCAAAATAATTGTATGTAGTAGAAAGACAAATTTCCTTCATGAAATCTATATGGCTTAGCGACAAGGTCGCAGTATCACACAAACTTCTTGTTACATAGCTCTTCTATTTTATTTTTCACTTACTTCGTATTTTTTCACAAAAAAAAAAATAGTTACTTGATTGAAAGTTCAAGTGACGTGAACACCCAAAATAAAATTGTATAAATACGATTTTTTTATTTTTTTTTTCACCGAACAAAGTTCCTATCGGAGCTCATACGAAGGTATAAATACTTATGTTGACAACATTGTTGAGAGCAAACTTCCATATTCTGCCACCGAATCACGTCGAAGTTCCTGTACAAACTTCGAACTCCAATTAATAAGATTAATTTCACAGCGAAAAAAAATATCAACTCCAAACAAAACATCGTTCAACTATATGAATCACCGCAACCTTTTTGATTCCCACACCCTTCTCAGCAACAACCGATGCAATCTCTTGCAATCACCATAAATCTTCCCACCGCACAAATGTATCCCCAGTGCCGGTGCAATTCGGTCCTCGGGTACGTCTCTGTGCCGCTCCTACAAACGGGACCGCACCGGTTTCACGCAATGATAAAATTCCCAGGAAGTCAAAGTGCATCCAAATGCCCGGCCTACGAATTAAAACTTCAAGCCCTCCCCACCGAGTACGACCGTAGTCGGCAAGCAAACCCAAAGGCTTCACATGCAGAACCTACTACACTAATTACACCATGAAAACATTTTCCCCCTTCAGCCCTCAGCCGGGTTATTCTCAGATCGGGTTCCATTTCTTGGATGCCTGAGTGTAGCACTAGGCGTTTTGTTGTTGTTGTTGTTGTTGTCGATGTTGTGATTCCAGCCAACTTCTTACTTGATATGAATCGCAAAATGGCTATAAAAGCTTCATAACACACCCACCCTCCGCTGCACCGCGTAGAAGATATAGGCCGGTTCCAGTTCAAAAGTAATCCCTAGATTATCTCCGCGGTGTGAAGGTTTCGCTCTCCAACTGCAGAACGATTCAATTTTTCTTCTTCTGCATATGAGTGTCCTGAAAAGGTTTTCCATACCTTCCATACATGAACCGACGTCTTCATGCTCGATCGTCTAGTGGAGAAACACCAAATCGAGCGTCGGTTCATGCAAAAGGCGAAAAATTGCACACACAAAAAAAAAACATAGCGAACATTGCGTGCATAATTTACGCCACACCATCACGTGTACCGTTGCCAGCTGGTGTGTGGATGGTTTGGGGAGGTAGATTTATGCTTTTTATTACCTTTGAACTGCCTCTCCTTCCCAACTTGCAAGAGGAAGAGTTGCAGAGAAATCCTTGCCAGCTATCGTCGGCCTCTCGGTGGTCGGTCGGTATGATTCATCCGCCTTCTGGGCCGGATGGGGTGCACATATGTTTCTTGGCGGCCTCCCTGAGCTGCCGGCGGTATCTTGCTTTCCATCCGAGCTCAAGGCGAAGGAAGGAACTCTTATCTTCGTGCCGGGCAGAAGCAAGGAAAAAAAAGCTATGGCCGGAATGTTTTATGCACGCGATGATCCAGTGAATAGATGGATGTATGGAGGAGAGAGGCGCAAACTTGCATCTTCGAGCTTCAAGTGTAAACAGAAATTAATGGTAAATTGAGCGAATGATACGGCAGGAGGAAAAGGTGAACCGATTAAGAAAGTTTTTTTTTCGCTTGATTCGGGCTTTGAGGTTTTTGTTTGTGCCTCATGCCTCATGTCTTTAGCCAGCCAGCAGCGATTGCTGGATAATTTTGTAATTTGGGAAGCGGAGCGGTGATTATCGTGATTGGGTCAATAATTAAACGAGGTTTGTTTTTCTGCTAAATGATGTTTGTAATTTACCGAAAAAATAAAACGGTATAGTTGAACGCATGTTTGCTTCTGTAGGGTTTATTTGAGTTTGGTTTAAGTTGCAGCATGACAATAATACATCATTTAGAAGAAGCCAAATAGGGTAACGGGATGTAATGTTAGCCTATCACCTTCATTCGGCCTATGTACCAAATATGTCATTAATTGACCGATAATCAACAAAATTATGTTGCTATCTGAATGATCGATGTAATCCAAAGCAATTGAGACAATATTAATCAACTTATAGTTGTTCACTTCCGCGTAATTTTCGATTTCTTGAACTTTTGGGGCATCATGATTTTACTCGTTAAGCTGAACAGATTATCTACACGATCTTCAAGTGATCTAAATTTGGCTTAATTGAATCGATAAAGCGAGTAATGCAGTCTGGATGTACAGAAAATAGTTACACGTTACAAAAACAACTGTTCACATAGATAACATAACAATGATTTTACAAGAAAAACGTAAACCCAATGATGGGAACATATTTTTTTGTATGTTCCCTACTATGGCCTGTTGTATCAATAACGAAGTAAAAAGGTTGTTATTGGTAAAATTTGAAGTGGAAATGCACGAGTTTGCGGCTTTTTATATTCAAGTAGTTCATCTAAACACAAACCGAAGTAACAAAATCATTGTTTAGTGAATTATAATGTTTTCATTATTGAATGGCTGATAAATCATATTTTTTTTTTAAATATACTTTATTTTCAATACTGGCCTCGCTAGCTATAACTTTTTCCCATCTTTGTGTAGTTGACGATACCCTCTGAAAATGATGCTGGTTTGGCGGTATCCACGAATCGATCCATTTTTTGACTTCGTCATAATTACGAAGTGCTGGTCAGCCAGGCCATGTTGCATCGATCAAAATGGTAATCGGATGGCGCAATGTCGACTATATGCGGCTGGGGTAGACATCCCACTTGAGCGTTTCCAGTATGTTTCACCGGCTGTGCAAATGTGGCCGAGCATGTCATGTTGCAAAATGACTTTGTTGTGTTTTTTAGCGTATTGCGGCCGATTTTCACGCAATGCACGGCTCAAACGCATCAGTTGTCGCCGGTAGACTTCGCCCGTGATGGTTTCTTTTGGTTGCAACAGCTCATAGTAGACCACACAGCATGATTTTCTGGCCATGAATATTGGGATTGGCCGTCGATGTTGTGGCATGACCGGGGTATCCATACGTTGCCTTACGTTTTGGATTGTCGTAATGGATCCACTTTTCGTCACCAGTCACAATTCGATCCAAAAACCCTTCCGTATGTGCCGTTTAAGCAGCTCTTCGCATGTGAAAAAACGGCGCTCAACGTCTCTCGGCCGCAATTCGTATGGCACCCAATGACCGAGCTTCGAATCATTCCCAATGCTTTCAAACGCTTACTAATGGCTGGTTGGTTAACTCTCAATGCTGCTGCAAGTTCTTTTTGTAAAACAAGGGCCAACCACACAGGGACCCTATAAGAAAAAAACCAATCACACAAAAGAACAACAAAAAAAAAACACATTTTTGAAAACCCCTAATATATGAACATCACTTAAGTGTTTCAAAGCAGTTTTATTTTAATTAGTTTTGTGATAATTTTTGTTAAGTAAAGCGAATACAGCTGGCAATGCCTTAATTCATAAAATTAGAAAAAAAAAACCATACAAAGACTGCATTTAGTAACAAATCCATCGAATGGGACGAAGTTGCATCCATGAATAGACCCAATTTGATGCTTGTAGACCGACATAACATCCCTCGAAAGTTTCTGACTAAATAAAAAAAGTTGTGTAACTTTTTGTGATACACACTACCAAACGTCTTATAAAACTTATTTTAGCAAGTGTATAACTAGTTTAATCTCGCTTACAGCTTCAAAACTTTATGAGTTATAATAAAAAATGTAATCGATCGTTGCATACTAGGCTGAGTCAAGGGACACATACTCTATTAGTCGTATAAAATAATTGCTCAATCAGCTAAAATCAGTAACTTCTGTCTTAAAATTTCCTGAAATCAATCACAAAATTTATTTGGTCATGACGATGCTGATAATAAATTTCCTGAATATTTGCCTTCCTACATAAAAAATATGAGAAATTTAAATTTCTGGCCCAAGTCAAGGATGGCAATTATTGCTTCCTAGATGGAAATCATCAGACCGAGATGAGCGAAGATTTAATTATCTTTCGACAGTCTACTGTGAGTTTGCTAATTCTATTTTTTACAAACCACCAGACGGAAACCATAATGTATATTGCTTACTATTGCTGCGGTTTCGTTCGAAGGAGATTCTCTATTCTTTCCATGGGTTTCGTGTAAGTGCTTCTGCATACGGGTCCATGCCACCGTTTTAGGTCCTTCATACAACGGAATAGTGAGGATCACAGAGTATGTACAGTTTGATCTTGCCATTAGGAGGAACTGTACGCCATTGCAAGTCCTGCACTGGTGGTGGCTGTCTATCACATCACATCACATCACTATCCTACCACATGATTCAAAGTAACTAGCAAACCATGCGTCTCAATCATTCAAAAGTGATTTGTATACGTTCATTTAACTTTTTGAAAGCTAAGGTATGGGCCTTAAACCACGTGTTCTGGCCAACAACCTCCCCCTTTTTTTCTTCTAAAAAGACAATGTGGCTTATGAACAGTCTGTAATGGTTAAGCTCAACAAATAATTACTATCTCAAGACTGATTTCATAGAGCTTGAAGAAAACACAACTTCACTCCAATCGTGTAGTAGCAACCACGCATTTTCTGGTCACGAACGAACATCTTATTGAAAAAATATCCAAACCCTAGCAAATTATGTCATCTTGTTGAAAACGCTTTCGTAATGTTCTCAAATTAATCTCATCCAGCAATTGAAAACATAAAAACCCATTAAGTCTCGCGTGCGTTAAATGTTCCTGTCGTTAATGATAAATTAAACTGTACAAAATTTACGACCCTCTACAATGTCCTTTATTCGCAAAAAAATTTCGCGACTTCGTTCGTGCCGAAAACCATATATCCTGAAAAAAAATAGCTTTCATCAAAAATAATACTCGAATCATTCTCGAATGCGACGACAATCATATTTCAACTGCAGCATGACTTTGAATAATCCAGTCATGATGTCAGGGCAGGACATCATGCCCTGGTAGTAAAATCCATTTCTCACCGACAACCCATCAAGCATAAAAGAGCGTTTCGAAAATGGCCCTTTTTCGCAAACATAAAGCATCTGAATGGCCCAGAAGAGAGGCTGATTGGTGCTGGCCACACAGGCATTAATTCCGTGGCTCTGGATTGAACCATCATCAGCAGTCGTCGCGGTTGTACATGTTCGTCGTGTGTGCGTTCCGGCGCCGAAAATCCGTCCGTCAATGGATCAGTAGGTGGTAGCGACCGACACGACGTGGATGGCCCGTTACATAGTCGGAACGATCGAATTTAAAACGGTCACGCTCTTTCGCATACACACATCCACGCGTCATCATCGTCGTTGCTGAAAATGAGTCGCCCGCTGACGACCGACGTGGCTAGTCGGAAACAAACAGTCATTTTTGTGGCATGCGGAGATATCCCGCGTTCCGCGGATTTCCGCAGGAGCGTTACACGGACCAAAACATCGAGAAAAAAAAATAATATGCAAAGTCACTTGCATGGAACAATAATTTGTGAAGGGAAATAAACGACCAAACTGGATTTCTGTTTTTATTTATTTCCTCTCGGATCTGCCGCCTGGTTCTACTGCACTCGCTTTTTAATCGAAGAGAAGTTTTTTTTTTTCTGAAACGGCTCAACAACAAACAATTTGATTGTTATCTCAAGTTTGGACGTACAGCAATAAAGGCATACGAAAGAGAGTGAATGTGTTTAATGACTTTATGGGTATGATGAATTTTGGGAGAGAGGAAATTTACTTTGCAGGCTGCAACGGTGCATGAAAAATTGAGACATAATATTCGGGATGATTAACTGACAAAAATCCATTATGTGGTCCCTGCGTTTTTTACTCCAACGGATGGCAGCTCCCGGCAGGACGCTTACATGTGCGGCTAAGCTGCGGGATGCTGGTGGATAAACATAAAGGTCTTCTGGTTCTGGTCCCGGTGCTGTAGCTGCATCTGACATGTGAATTGTTTGCCTTGGTATTTACAGTCAAGCTGCATCGGAGATACTCTCGACTTGCCGCCGTTGTTGTCTTGGCTGGGCCTTCTGGTGCAGATTCCTATGATGTTGGTTTATTTGTTGTTGTTGGATGGAGGATAGTGAACGTTAAAGAAGAAAGGCAAATAAGGCTGGCGTTCTGTTGTAAACTAGAAATATGCAAATATGGTCGAAGCTGGTAGGCAGCACACACCCATGGTGCGATTAGTTGCAATCGAACTATATTGAAATATGAGAGCTGGGTTCTTGAGACATCTGTAGAACGCACTATGACACTTCTGTTTGGTCTCGGTGAGTGATTCAAGAAATTTAACATGAGCTCATGTACAACCTGGTGTATCCATATCTTATGGATAAGACGCTCAGAGCTCCTCAAAGTAATGGTACTACATTTTACCGAAGGATAGAAGTTTCGAACTGCCTGCCTATTTAAATTTAAATTTAAAGTTTTTTCAATTACAATTAAATTGCACGGTTTATTGATATTCTTAACATATCTACAGTGCCTGAGAGGCGATCAGTGGTTGATTATCTTGCGGCTACAGAGATTAGCTCATTGCACAGCAGTACGGATGCTCGAACTGATGACCCTCATTATTTTCTCGCTAAATATTGGTCATGATATGGTGTCTTAAAATTTGAAAATTGACGTAATTTTCCATTTATAGAAATTGAGAAATGTTAACAAATGTTTCCTGTAAAATTGTGTTTTCCGAATACGAATAGTGTACAGATTATTTACTGCTCACCCACTTCGAAAAGTTGTGCAAATTTACGACCAAATGAACGCACATAAATGGAGCGGCTATTATGATTAAGTATGCTGTAGCATGAAAATTAACATTAACTAAATTAACTGTCACCTTATAACGACACATATTTAGTTGATGTTATATTTCACGATGTAAGTGTTCGCTATATGTAAAATAAATAATATTCGAAAGCAATGAATTTCCATGATTGTGCGTTTTTACAGAAACGTTATAATCAGGAGACGATGTTACATATGTGATGGACACTCTAAGAATATTGAAAATTACATGAGCAGTAATTATTGAAAGATTTATTTTTATTTTCGTTTAAATGACTATTTAATCGACTGAATTACATGTGCAAATAGATGCAATTCCAAAAATAATTATTGTCACTTAAAAATAAATAAAACATGACGAGACATAATGATAAACGGTTCAGGAGATCCTTAGCTTTTCTCAACCGGTTTGCTTTCATGGTGTCATTCAAGTAATGATTCTTGCACAGTTTATATGACTGAAGCTTCAAATCGTCGTGAACTATGGCTCCAACAGAAGATTTTGAAATTTTCAGTGATTTCGCCAACTTTCGGATGGAAATCTGCGAAGTAGGGATGAATGAATCTTTCAGTTTAAATGAATGGTCTTGATGTTTTGAAAGAAAATACCCTGTAGTCTTGTAATTTTTAATAAATCATAACCGTGTAACCAATATAATTTTTAAATGTCGTGTAAAATTATGTCATTTTGATTGACTTGAACTTTTGGGCGGGAAATAAAGGATTTCATTCTTGCGTTCGTTTTTTTCACAAAATTTTCCTTATTCCCAACAAATTCAAATAAATCAATCTGTTTGCAAAACAATAACTAATACTTGGAGCAAAATTTTGTAAAACTTGAGTGAACGGTTAGAGTAGTATAAGTGAGAATCTCAACGTTTTCTGACACATACTATACTTAAAAATACGTTGATCTGATAATTCATTGGCAGTGTTCAAAATGACCATGAATGAAAATAAAAAATGCGCGAACGGATCTTTTGCCCAGATCCATAGTCCACTGTATTGCGAACATTTTTTTTTTCAGGAATATAAGAAGTGACCAACAAACAATGGATGTGTGGATCGTGCTATGGACAAAAAGGTGCAGAAAATATTAGCGAGGAACTCGAACCTTTCTATTCGAACTGTGACTCAGTGAATAGAAATGTCGCCACAATGATGAACAATATTTGATGGCAAGATCATGTGCTCGTATTGTATTGCGTAGTGTATTGCGATCATTTGATGAAATTTTCATGTGTTATTATGGATGATGAACCCAACGTCTTGGAAGTTTTCAACCAATTTCCAGGACGGGGTTTCTATACTGATACGACCAGAAATGCAACACGTTAGTATTTCAGGACATAAGAGCTGTCAAAATTTCCTAAGACACCTTTCCTTTGACACGAATTTTGTTCGTGTGGCAGAAAACAAATCTTCCATCATCACCGGAATTCAGCAAGGAAATTTTCCAGATGCAGTACCGGCAAAAACGATTGCTGCCTTTCGTTAGAGGCTATAATGATAGCCCTTTATTTGCGCATGATTTGGCATTGTGTCACTTTGCGAAAATCGTGATGGAGTGGTGTAAAGTCAATACAATTAATATCGTACTAAAACCTGCCAATGCTCCCAATAGCTCTGAGTGACGCCCAATCGAAAGATATTGGGGTTTGATGAAACGAGCGTTTTTCGGAAAGAAGCAGGAATTTGAAATAGCCAAACATGTCCTACAAGAATTTACCAAAACTGTTAGTAAGCCCTAGTACCACATTTGTTGCCATTTGGTTGAGATAATATAAACATGACTTACTAAGTAATCATCAAGCTACTACAACTAATTATGATCGAAGTGTGCTACTTGGGATTCTTATGGCTGCAGTAAACCGCAAACTCAAGAATTTTAAAACTCCTGGAGCTTATTAATTAATGTACCGATGGATATTTTCATTTAAATAAAAAAGTCACCGGACTAATCACATCACTAGCTTTCTAAGTCTTAGTTACAAACTCCCAAAATTCAGTTCTATTTATAGAATTTAAAAAATAGTCTCTATGGTGTTTTCTCTGAATGTATATAAAATAAAAATTCGGAACTTTTAAAAATGGTTGAAATAGATACACTCAAACCTCTTTTCAAGAGTTTTTTTTTTTTTGACAAATAAATACACTTTCATTGTTGTTTTTTTTATATTCTCCCAATGCGCGGCGTAACGATCTATGGTGAAATTTGTCAGAAGCAGATAATTTCCCATCAACATGAGAGGCTCTAGGAGTGGACAGTAATTTATTGCTAGAACGAAGAAATGAAGAGAAAGTATTGATAGTTCCGTTAGAGTACGGCTGGCTGTGAAAATTGAAAGATGCAAGTTGAAAACGAGCGGAACGGCATTTGAACAGTAGTATGCGATCGAGCACACATTCTTTTACCAAGCTACCCCAGATGCAGGGTAGGCTCTCTATTTCGTGTTTTTTTATATTTTTTTTTTTTTTTTTTCTAGCGACCAAGTGGATTGAAACGAATTTTCTTAGTTTTCCAATTACACCATTCTACTGACCCTCCAAAGTTTTTTTTATTAAGTGTTTATAAAAAGTGAAATGCAAGTTTATTGAAACGGTTTTAAATCTAAGCAGGGAGTTAGATTTGAATAAAGAAAACAAATGATATTGCTGAAACAGACCAATGGTTTTGATAAACAAAAAAATCTTGGGGCAGATGTCTTGAAACTGCAAGTATAACCAATGTTCTTCTCAAAAATTATTAGATGTGGTAGATATATATATGCACTTAAACTACACACTTAGAAATTATGAAATTTACACGTTACCTGATTGATGTTTGTAAAAAGTCGGGGAACGTAAAGAAAGATTTCGTGTAAAATCATGTCTCCTGAAACTGACACATACGCAATTAGACGAAAGATGTGTTTGATTGAATTTATTTTCTCATCTCTTTCAACTCATTCTTATGTGCTAAAGGACGCTTGCATGTGTCGGTCTCAGGGGACAAAAATTTACATGACATTTTGGTAGTGTGTATATCAAACACAATATAGAGTGAAACAAATGTTGTAGGTTATTCAAAATTATCTGGAGTTGTGGTTTAAGAGTCTATCAGCGTGACCAGATATATGGTGGTGGTTTATGAATTCAGTTAATATTCTTAGAATTTCAGACATCCAAATTAAATGAACTATATATTGGCGTTTAATAACTGTTCTTTGCCATCCAAGAATTTTCTGGGGTAAGGTCTTATGATCTACAAAAGTTTCCAGAGTTTTGTTATATGCGTGTGGTTTTACAGCATATTTCTAGAAGTTAATTGAAACTAGTTAAATTAAACATTGAACTGTTAATATGTTCTTAAATTTCCGAAAATTCTAAGAATTAACTTGGATCCCCAGAGGTCTTTTTTAAATTATTCAAGTTATCCAAGAAATCCCTGAAGTTAAGGTCCAAAAAGTGTTATCATCCCAATTTGGTGTAAAATTTGAGGCAATTTTTTAATCGTGCATTTAAAACTACAAAATTATCCCTCATTTTGAAGATGTGGGCGTTTAAAATGATGCCTCTATTTTTATTTTGATATTCGCTCTTCATAAATCAAAATAATGTTAAAGCAATGAGAACAATGCTTCAAAATGTTGGTCACCCTTTACGATAATCTGAACTATTCACACATCGGACAAGGACCTTTGAAATAAACCAGTGCTCCGCACAATCAAGTACTGTTTGGCCATCGTCAATCGGAATTTGAAGAATTTACAAGAAATGTTGGGAGCGGTTTAAGGCAAATAAAGTGGACGAGGGGACCGGTATGTCTGGGTAGCTCAGTGGTTACCCGTTCTGCTTACTGAGCAGATGATCGGTGAGCTCAATCCCAGGCCCCCTTCCTTGTCACTTGCCTCTTTCATTCACCACTCGATTTAAAAATAAAAAATAATCACTCACATGATCTAAAAATAACCTACCTCACTAACACAAAAACTATCCTTCCCTTAGCAATTGTGGAGACGCAGAGGTAAACACGGTCTCTTACAATGATTGTCCTTCCCGAAGACCTTGAGGACGTGGCCGGCACCGGAACTGATGTATAAAAAGAATGAATTAGTGAACTTGTACATTGAAGAGCTTTACATATTCAAAGTGCAAGTTCACTAATTCATTCTCCCATGCTCCATCTATGTGGTTTTCTGTACAATTACACTTGTTCTGTTCAGTAACAGAGTAGCAACAGCGAAACGCAGGGTCTTAAAAAAAGTGGATGAGGGGACTGTTTTGAAGGCAGGACTTTAATGAAAAGCCTGACTTTTCAAATTCCTAACAACTGAAAGTTAAGTAGAATATTGTTTCTGTATTTCATGTGATCTGAACTGCAGAATGAAAGATAATTTGATTTCTTTATATAAAATATTATCTTATTTTTTATTACTCAATTCGAAGCGGTGTCAAATAAGAATCCTCCTTATTTGATCAAATTTCCGTAAACCGCATTGCAATCCTTTGAAGTGTACACTGCCGCACTTCACCAGTCGTTCTCATTTGTGAGCTTCAATGTACGGAATAAAAAGTTTTTTCAGGCACTCCTGCTTGCACATTTTAGAATTCGTTGTCTTACGCAAACCTGGGTGTTTGTCCGCAACTGTAAATATCTTGCCTGATCATAAACTTTCTTGCGAATGTATCGTCCAAAACGAATTTGAACTTGTCAGGGATCACCTCGGCACATCCCCTCAAGAGGCTTTCACGTACGTTTCGTCGTCCACGAGGATGTATCCTTCATACTTCGTACGAGCCTTATTGTTCAACTTCTGGGCACGTCTTCTGGTCTACTGATCCAGCTGTAGTGTCCTGTTTGGTTGCTTACTGGCCCGAAAAGATAGAAATACTTCTCGTAAACTAAGCTAACTGATGGTGCTTTGGCTGCCATAGTATTTTTTGGCGATATCATAATCCGACAGCCCTTGATTCAGCACCTTCAAACGCAACTTACGATCTTCAGTACCACCACGAGGCATGCTATGATCCTGTCAATTTCCACGACTTCGCGGGATTTGAATCTGATCACGTGGGATTTTCGAGGGCGATGTCACCATAAATTTTCGGTTCACGGCTTTCGTCAAGTATAACTTCTTTGAAACAAAATGAATCGTGACGGACTTTTCAGCACAAAAAGACAAAACATTTCAAAACAAAGTGCTGTAAAAACATTCTGGATCCAACCTAGCATGGGAAATTTCATTCACTCGCATGATCACCACCGATATAAAATAGCAATCCTCGGTTGCAAACAGAATCGTGAACGTGTGTGATGTTCCCTATCGAATGATTTTACACGAATCCTCGAAAACGAACACCGTAGAAAGAATAAACGAGGAAAACAGAATCATGCGAAGCAAATTTTCAGCTAGACGTTATATTGAATGAATGCGTTGCTACTGAACGCAAGCGATTTGAATACATCGAATGAGATTACTTTGTAAATGCAATCGTTACTGATTCAGCGGGTAAAAAATAGGCAATGAGAAATCGTCCACACTGCTATCGTCAGATTCATTCTCTGTACGATCAGCTGCCGGTTTTGCTCAGTTCTGTTTTCTACGAATAGTATGAAAGCAGAATAGTAATGAACAGAATCGAAATAACTCAAACGTGGTAACGCTCACTTCTGAAGGTTTATGCGTGTGAGTGAGAAATGAGCGCAAAGTGAACCGATTTCGCCCATGCTTGGATCCAATGAGGTCTATACAGGTGGAGAAGAGCATGGTGTTTGTCGGTATTAGTAACGAAAAATGAGTGAACAATCCATGATTTCGGGTAATGACGTAAAACTCCAAAAACAAGCGAATGATAACAAAGCAAGTTTAGTTTTTGTCCGCATCCTTTTAGTGCACAAGAAGGCATTTTTCAGCCGAAGCCTTTTAAAAACTACACCAATTAACGAAAATAAACATTCCACCTTGTGATTTGCTGCTATTCTAAATTGATGTTTTTGGAGATCTACGTCACGCATGTTTACAAAAAACAGGCTGTACATCATCTCACGAACACAATGACAGTATTTTACATTACACTAATACAACTTCACCACTTCTTCTCCACCTGTATTGACCTCATTGGCTTGGATCTAACTACTACGAACACTGCAGTAAAATAAACAGTGCGTCCAGATATTCAATGGCTCAAGCCTATGAGCTGAATTAAATAAAAAATCGTTCAATACACTAAACAAAGTTCATTCAAAACCGTTCGCAAGGTTTCATCAACACAATTGTCTCTTTTAGTTCTATCTATGATGACATTTTATTGCAGATAAGATTTAAGGACCAGGGGAGGTGTTAAAATGTATTGATCCAAAATCAGTACTGAAAAATATAGGTACAATACTCGGCAATACAGTCAATATCATAAAATTAGGAAAAGAATCATTGCTCTAAGATATTTGTATTCATCTGATTAGTAATAATTCTGTACAAAAAGGCATGCGCCATAAAAAAATTATAGATGATGAATGTTTTTAGATTTCTCGAGCAAATAAAGCCATTTGAATTCATGCCAAGTTCTTAGATTGCACTTTGAATCATATGTCCAGAAATCTATGGTGCACTTGACATTTGTTGTTTTAATGTAATTACTGTTCAGAAAAAAAAAAAAAACTCGTACTCCATCAATTGTTTTCACCGTGTTTCCTTCACCAACTCAAACACAACCAACAATCAATGATCACCTTTTCCCCTCTGGGATACATTAATCTTCGAAGCAGAATATCATCTTCCAGTGCGATTAGGTTCAAATTGGAAATATTCACGATTGATTAGGTACTCATTATGGTTTCCGAATCATCCAACCCAACCTTTGAAGGGGCTGCACAAAGAAAACAGAACACAAATTAGCTTCTTTCGATAGGGACCCGCCCCGGGGCGATCTGTGTGTCCATTCCATATCGGAATGATTTACGCCGAGTTGGTTAATTAATTTAGACAGAACGAAGCAACATTTTTCATTTCCACCTAATGCCAATGTTCGCGCGTTCTAATCTTAAGCTTCCCCTCCCACCTTGATTCGTTCCCTCACCTCCATTGACTTTTTCCATTTCTTGAAACGAAGAAAAAAAAAACCCGCCAACACACAAACACCGTTCGGCCGTTGTTCGCTGATTCTCGCTCTCTCGCTATCTTTGATCTTAATGAAATTCCCGTAATTTAAGGCATTTGTTAATGTGGTTTTTAGCTTCTTACTTTTTTCTTCGTTTGGTTGATTCCTAGATTATGTGCTTTGTTTTATTTTCGTTCCCTATCTATGGGTGAAGATAGCCAACAAGGTTCAATTTGTGGAAATTTGTATTACAAACGCCCGCAGCGGGCAGATTGGGTGGGAGCTTTGCTTTGGACGACTTGTTAATTGTTTCTCCTAATGATAGTTAAGTTGATCGGTCGCATACATTCCGGCAGTGCCAAGCACAACAACAGAGTCAACGACCGTTTAAATACCTGTCGAGAAGATTAATTTTGAAACCGAACTGGTTTCTGACACGGTTGAAGTGCGTTCAATATTGTACGGTAAATTGCACTAATTTATCCCCCATCGACTGTAGAGCCAGCAACCAATCGAAAAATCACAAAGACAAAGCCATCGTTTCAAGGATTAATTCCTTCAAGTATACCTTTGTCTTGCACATTGAAGCTACTGTGGAGAGTCTTAAAGTCTTCCCAGCCCTTATATTGATAGGAACAAAGCCAGACTCGTTCCGAAAGACGCTAAATTCTATCTTTTACAAAAAGCTGAAAATCAAACAGATTTCCAAGAGCTCCAGAAGCATGTGCCACGGTGGAGTGGCACTGGAGTTATGTTCGCTCAGGGTGCACCGGAGTTCATGATTGGATTTCGCTCTGGCAGCAGCAGCAGCAGCAGCAGCAGCAGCAGCACACTTCAACATCTGTTGTCGATTGTTCGTCGCATCATTCCATGGACCAGGGACACGTCAATATTCGTTCAGTCCCATCGCGCTTCAGACTGGCGTTGGCTATTAGTGGAAACAGGGGGAGCGGTTCGAAAGAAGCGGCGGAGTAGGTAGAATCCGTCTTATCTCAGATGGGGCAGCAGGCAATGAACGGGCTCGTGTACTTCAAGGAAAAAGTCGAAGAGACTCGATTCATTGATCCGTTCTCGTTTGTTCGGTGATGTTCTCTCGCTCGCTTTAATATGAGCCAACATAAGTGAGTTGGAACTGCTGATGCTGCCGCTTTTGCTGGAGTTTGCGATGATGGCAGCGGCGATGCTGACGATGACGATGGTGATGATGATGGTGGTGTTGGTACATTTTATTCCAGGGTTTCGTTTTCGGTGGAGAAGCGCTACGGCTAGAACATATGGAGCTGTGGCGTTGGATGGCGTTCAAGAATTGATGAATGAAATATAGCGTCAATCAGAAGGATTGCGATAACGTTACAGTACCCTGCAAGTGCAGTCTATTATATACTATAGCGATGCGTTTTTTTTATGTCATTGTGGAGAAAATTGATTATTTTGTTTTATTTGTATTTGCATTCAGAACAAAAAGATTAATGTAAGATCATTTTACAGAATAATTCCATGTTCATCTTACGTGCACTACTTTGAAACAAATTCTTGAGACGAGCATAGAAAAATACAATTAAAGGGGACTGGTTTTGATTGATCTTCTGTACATATGGTCCGGTTGAACTTGTCTTCGGTTGAGATTTTTCATGCGATCAGTGCCTCCCAGAAGTTGCCGCTTTCATTTAAAAGTACCACAAGAATGACAACGTGGTATTTTAGGCTGAAACTGGCGTCGGTCGGCTCATTACTCGAATAAAATGCAATTTGGTTTGTTAAAAAATCTTGTTTCGTTTTTTGCCATCCATCCGTAAGCAGTCGCTTTTTCTAATGCACACATTAATTAATTTTTTGGCACACATATTGGTATTTAGGAAACACGCTAAAGAGTCCCATCATATCTATTGAAATCATGATCTCACATGCAGTCTTCTTATTGTTAGTTTGAGTACAGTCAGCAGTAGTGAGCTATTATTTTTGAGTGGTCACCACTAGCGTCATCATCACAATCAGGTTCTATAAGTCTTATAAAACGATTAAATATAAAAAAAGGCCCAAATTGCTAGGGTTCAATGTGAACTTTATCCAAAAATCTGTTCCGTTGGTGGTACAGTGCCACACCGTTATACCGGATATAAAAAAGGTGTTCTGCGTTCTGAATGTTTTTCGATATTTTCAACGTGATATTTAATAAATCACTACTTTAAAACCCTTACTCATTGATTATTTTGTAGCGGCACGCCAATAACTGTTTGATTCCTCTCGGCAAGAAATAGCCACCTCATCAAATTGGAACGCATTCAATATCGTTGTCTACGTATTGCCCTTGGCTGTATGCATTCAACGCATAATATGAGCCTGGAGGTTCTGGCAGGAGTAAAACCCTTACAGAACCGCTTCTGGGAGCTCTCATTTAGAATACTGATCAAGTGTAGAATCAGTAACAACCTTGTGATTGAAAACTTCGAAGAAATGCTCGAATTAAGTACCCAGTCTAGATTCTTACGAATCTATATTAACTATATGTCATCTGATATTAGTCGTCCATGCCATAACCCTCCTAGTGTACGCTTTCCTTATCACAGTTCCTCCATTGCTTATGATTTCTCCATGAAACAGGCTATTTAAGGAGTTCCAGGTCAACTTCGACCTATTTTAATTCCCCATATTTTCATCGAAAAGTACCAACATGTCAATTGCAATAGAAGAATTTTCACTGATGGATCCACTGGTTTCGGTGTTTACAATGAATACTCATCTGCCTTCCGGAAACTTCAGGAACCTTGTTCCGTATATGTTGCTAAGCTGGCAGCAATCAATTTCGCATTGGGGATAATTTCCGACATGCTCGTAGACCATTATTTCATCTTCTCGGATAGTCTCAGTTCTATTGAGGCTCTCCAGTCGATGAAAACAGTTAAGCACTCATCTTACTTTCTTTCAAAAATAAGGGAGCAGATGTGTGCGTTGGTCGAAAGATCATTTAGGATTACCTTTGTATGGGTCCCCTCACATTGCTCAATTCCAGGCAATGAGAAGGCGGACTCTCTAGCAAAGGTAGGCGCACAAGAAGGCGAGATTTTTGAAAGAAGAATTTCACATGATGATTTTTTCCCATTAGTACGTCAGAGTTCTCTTCAAAGTTGGCAAAACGCTTGGACAAGTAATTCTCTTGGGCGGTGGTTACATTCCATTATTCCAAATGTTTCGTCGAGATTGTGGTTCAAAGGTCTGGATGTATGTCGCGGTTTCATTTGTGTCATGTCAAGACTTATGTCCAACCACCACTCGCTAGACGCACATCTCTACAGAATTAACCTCGTCAATAGCAACATATGTAGGTGCGGAACCGGTTATGATGACATCGATCACGCAGTTTGGCATTGCCCGGGTAATGATGCCTCCAAAGCTTGACTATTGGATACCCTTGTGGCCCGAGGTAGACAACCCTTTCGAGAAGTAAGAGATGTTTTGGGAATGCGTGATCTTCCCTACATGCAAGCGATTTACGAATTCCTTTGTTTGTCTGATCTAAGAGTGTAATGTCATCACCCCCTCCCTTTCACTCTATTAAATTCCCTGCCATTGTGTCCCAGTTAGATTATCCTTTCGTTTCCGTGCTACTTGTACCTGCCCAGCAAGCTGTGGTCACCCATCTGCAGCTTAGTTCTTGTAAGGGACTACAGAGACCGAGGATTTGGAAGATGTCGCAACCATCAGCAGCAACAAATACCTGAAATAAGTTACCTTCCTAGCCCCTTCCAAACAACAATGTGACCCAATAACCTCGAGCTAGCCACGAGTAATTGGCACCCCACTTTACTAAAATTGAAAAATTATACATTGTAAATAACAATATTGAATAAAGTGTGTAAAGTGTTACACACGCCTGAGCCTAACAAATAAACGAACTGATTAAAAAAAAAAAATAACTGTTTGATATAATTTCCATAACATCAATGTGTTTTGATATAATTTCCATAACATTTTAAATTTTTCATTTCGACCAAATTGAACACACGCAGAAGTAAACCGTTTTGGGAGAAAATTTTATGATATTTAATCATGTTCTGTTTTCTACAAGCGACGAAACATTTTTGCTGCCGCCAGCCAATGGTTTGAAAAAAAAAATGCGACATAGATTTATGTCGCTTAAATAATCGTTGATTACTGGTTTATTACTGTATACATATGTTGTTTATTATATTTAATTAAATTATAAGCATGAATCAAAACAATTCATAACCAAAGATCACGAAATAAGTGTGATTTTATTCGCATATCAAATGCAGTCACACGAAATTTATAACCTGTCAGCAAAAATAGAGCGACATTTTGCTTTTTCTGTTTTCTATCCCCCCTATTCGTAAGAACTGAACCGCTAAACTATTGGCGGTATGCGGGCCTCAAAATTTCGCAGCAGGCGACTGTTTAGCGAAAAATGTACGTTCACCACCACTAGCTCCAAGCATTTTTTGACAGTTTTAGAGACAGTCCTTTTCCAATGGTTAAAGTTTCCCCGCTTTTCGCAGCGAATCCAAGTTTTTCCACAGAATAGGAAGACGAGAGAAGACATTTGATATTGCACACTCAAGTTGAAAACCAACCGTGGTTAGGTGCGACAATCGCAGAAAAGTTGAATATCGCCAAAACTACCCTCTGCGACGTGCTTAGACAATTTCACGAACGGAACAGCGAATCCTCGTAGTGGAACGTCAGCAAAATCGGAGAGTGTTGAGAAACATCAAATCAATCCTTGAAATGTCAGATAATGACTCGCAGTGAAATGCCGTTCCCCTAGCAGTACAGTTCAACGATTCTAACAGGACTAGGTTATTATCGAGCAAGCAAAGCAAATTCTAGTGACCGAAACTCGCTTGGCGGTTGAATGACCAAATTTTGACGAAGTTCCAAAGATGCTTGCTCAGGAAACTTACGCAAGAATGGATTTCGAACAGCGTCCTCTCCATGGCTCGAGGAGATGTTCCAGGCAAATTTAAATCCGCGTTCATGGATATATTTCTTTAAAAGTTCAGGATGTGGCAGGGTATTTGTACCTGTGGAGCGATAACCAGGTATTTGTCACAAACAAGACGATGTACTCGAAGTTGAAGAATAAGGAATGCTTCAGGAAACGCGTGCTGCCTTTCTTAAAAACACGCAAAGAACCTGTGAAGTTTTGGCGTATCTTGCTGCTACAGTCTGGCGGAAATAATTGTTATGATACTTTTCTATGAAAGTGCATTAAAATACCTTTGTTTCGATTGGACAACTTGATCCGTTTGTCATTTTATCTCTGAGATATGTGTGATTTCTTTTTTTTCTTACGGATGCTAAATAGACACTTCCTTAGAACAATTCCCTGTAGATAAACCAGTGCAGGCGAGTCTTGTTTTGAAAGATTTAGATTCTATTGTACAGAAGGTTCATTAGGCGCTATAGAACGTTTTGGAATTAAAAATACTCGTATTGCTCTAGTTTTGCTGTACATTTGATTGAACCCTGTTGTGAGCTCCATTTTAAAAGCACACTAGTTGACCTCATTTATGCAAATTTATGTAAACTTTTTCATCAATTTCGAATCCACAAATATCAAGAACTGCAATAAATAACGCCTTCAAAACATTTGAAAACAATTTATTGATTTCAAACCATTCAAATTAGTACGACTTTCATACCATCAAAGAATGACTATCAAAAAAGAAACAAACGTTAATACCTTTATACTTTTTTGTTTTACAAATTGTTATTCATTCTATGATGGCTTTTTTTTCTGAAATGGCTATTCCTTTATTCATTATTTTATCTCGATCCTTTACTATTGAATACATTGACTCATGATGCATTTTCGGTGTTCGTGTAACCCAGTTTCCGAGAGTCACATCATGAACATGAAATCATCAAAATTGATGGATTAATTTCAAACTCTAAGTAAAATCCAGACGTCCAATAAACTCAACAACAACAATAAAAAAAAATCATGAACCTTTTGAACCTTCGATTGCATTTGATTACACTTAACCTTCGAGCACTCGCGCTGTTATACTGTGTACAACACATGTAGATTTTCCCTTTCCATTTTGATGCAGAAGCACCTATCGATGTAAAACCAACGTCTGTTTCTCAAAAACCTCGTTCTAGACTAAACAACGTATTCGTTGATTGCAGAAAATCCTCAAATAGCGTGATTGTGACATTGCGAGACGGCCGCGTAAATAAAATACGTAGTATATCAAGTTTTAAATAACTGGTTCCAACTTGGTATACCTAGTAATCTTGACCATCTAGACGACTTTTGTCTTGGACAAAGGAACCCAGTAGATCAACGCTTTTTCGTTGGTGACTATTAGTTAAGAATTTTATCACTACGTGACGCTAGTGTGCAAGTTAAATGTTTTATCTTTAGACCCTGACCAAATAGATGGTTCAGCAGGTCAAGGTATTTTGATTGCTGAACAGAAGTTCAGAACTGTCTCAATAGGTGGCGCTAGTGTGTAATCTCCCCAACATGCTATATCTTGGAATCCTGGCCATAAAGATCGTGCGTGTCTTCGATATAGTTGTTCAGTGGACCATGGCCTTTTCATTGGTGATAAATAGTTCAAAATTTTCTCTCTACTCAGCGCTAGTGCACAAGTGAGTTTCCTGAACATAATGTACATTTTCATCCTGCCCATATAGATGGTTCATGTCTTCGACAAAGTTGTTCAGTAGTTCAGCGCCATTAGTTTGATGAAAAGAAGTTCAGAATTTTCTCATTACGTGACGCCTTGACCTATTCTACAACTTTTCCGGAGACAGCAACCTTCATAACTGACCAATCCAAGTTAGCAGCGTTAGTATACTTTTTATCTCCGTTCCTTTTCTTCTTCTGTAATGTTTATAATTTTTTTTATAAATAGCGAGTATACGTTGCTATTGGTTTGGAACAGAGATATGAAAATAGAGTAAACATTACAGCATAAGGAACGAGAGAAAGATTGAGAAGTATGCTGCTGCAGAATAGAATAAATTCTCTGTGCATATAGTCAGGCTCCCAGCTGCTAGTCAGGTCTTGACCCACTGAATAACGTTGCTAAAGACATTCTATGTGAACAGTATTACTAGATTTTCCGGGAAGAAATGTGTTGTACAAAGTACAACGCCCGTGTTGGCCTCTTATAAAATAGCTGTTTTAGTGCATTTTCCACACTTATTTAAAGCACCAAAATATGCACAGCTATATCTTTAAATATTAGAACTGATTTGAATCAACAGTAAGGATGCCGTTGGAGTCACTCACATATTGGGATAATGGTTGACATCATTGAGAAACTAAATTTCAAACTAATAGGAATGATGCCACAGTGAGTGATCCAAATCCGCTGATTCCTTTCTACACTCAGGGTTTCTTTGTAGGTGTTGAGCACTTGACTACTACAACAGTTTTGGTATCTTCAGCCAGCTTAGAACCGTACCACTCCGGATTGTCCAGGTGTTTGTGCTCAATATTTTTTTTTCTTCCGAGTTCCATTTGACGTTATTTCTGATAGCGATCTACTACTTTGACCAAGCTTGCACCAGTTGTTCCCTATAGAAGTGTAAACAAACCACTGTCAAAGATTCACCAATAAACTTTTAGTCAACCTTTATAATGAACACTCTTCAGTAGAGATTGACTTCGATCGTTGACACCTTTGCATTATGACAGTTTTAGATCAGTTTGGATACTGTCGAATTCAATAAATAACTGGCAATGATAACATTCTCATTCAAAAATCCAGAGCGTTCAAATCAAAGTTTCATAAGTTTTAGACGAAGATCATCCAATACGAGAGATCACAGATGAAAAGGAAAAAAATATATTCAAATGCACTTTCGGTGTCGAGTAATGATGCTTATATGAAGTCGTTTGCTGCAATTAATTTTTGATCTACACTCGTTAAACTTCTCTCCATTTGTATATTCCAAGCAAAAATAATTAGATTTAAACAGCTTGATTGAAACATGAATTATAACTGTCTTACACTCACTCCATTTGTGCATAAAGATTTGTTTGTGCTGAAAGATTTTACATTAACATTAAAATACAAGATCAAAAAGATGATTTTTACACACACAAAAAGATAAGATCATAGATCGTTTAATAAATTGTTATTTCTGATTGAGTGCGAGTGCTGTCATTTCCGAAAAACGTCGAAGTTCTTGTGTATGAATACCAATTCGACCTTCTGAAAAATCCAAGCAGATATTATGCATCGTCTTTGCTATTTGATTTCATATACATCAGGATCCTAGGTTTTCTGAATCTAAATTATGATCTTAAGAATTTTAACAAAGCTGAAATATGGTACCTAGAGGAAATATTTTGATGCATCTATCACTTGATTCAAGAAAAAAGTAGAATTTGTCACAGTGAATTATTTTATTTCTCAATTTTCTGATCTAAAATGGATTTGAATAAATTTTCCTCTTGAATACCATCTAAGATTAGTTGATTCTATGGCAATCGGCTTATTATACTAAGTTGCGTTTATTGCATTTAAAATTATGTTTTGACATGGTTACTTATGCATATGTCTCATTTTATTAATGCAGTTAATCAATCGTGAGATACGGTCATAAATGACATTTCAGAATGCTCTGCCGAAAACATCAACTTGTCAGATCCAAAATCTGATATATTTTCTAATTGAGCAGTAAATGTTTATTATCTATCATAATAAACTTATTGCCTGCTCTAAAAAAAGTGTTGAAAATGCACTAACACAGCTATTTAATAAGAGGTCAAGATACCTTACCTTACCAATAGGTCAAGTTTATCACACGGTGCATGGTTTTTTATTTCGTCAGTCTCGCTGTCTGCGGAGAGTCCGCAGATCATTCCACTTTATGGACCCATCATGCACGTACCTGTCGTTCTTAAGAATCACTTTCGCTGGTCTGTCGTCCAACATCCTAACCCTAGCAGCCCACATTTTTCAAATCTGTTAAAATAACTTAGTCAAAATCAAGTTGTTGCAACCAATTACGTTGGATATATTTTACTTGGGAACTTCCAACGAGCCCGGGTCGGCAAGTCGACCGATTTTCGCAGTGTAAATGATGGGAGGTTCTTCCTGCAACTCGTGCATTTCGTGGTTCATTCGCCGTTTTTATGATGCTTCTTTTATCAGCACTCCACCGTAGATCTTACGCAACACCTTACGTTGGAGATATCAAGGGTGGTCCTCCCTAAGCCTAGTCCAAGACCGTAGAAAACTGCCGATTGAATCAATGTCTCATAGATGGTAGCGGCAAACTCTGTTCGATCGTAGCGGTCGTTGGAGTCCAAAGCAGGCACGATTTCCGGACATAATACGACATTGTATCTTTCTGCTGGTGTTGTTATCGGCAGTCACTAATGAGCCCATATAAACGAATTCGTCTACTACCTCGATTCAAGCACCGCCAATCCGAACTCGGGATGAGACGCTAACATTGTCTTCTCTAGAACCTTATCCTTCCATGCATTTGGTTTTCGACGTATAACTGAGAAGTTCAATCCTGCTTGCTTCAGCAATTAGTCCCATCGTCTCAAAGTTATGAGTGAGGATATCAATGTCGTCGGTGAAACCAAAAAGTTGGACAAACGGAGAATTGTTCCCCTCGTGTTTACCTTCTCTCTTTGAATCACACCTTCCAAAGCAATTATAAATAGCAAACAATCGTAGCTCCTAGATTCGCAGACTTTCCCAGAAATGTAAACAACGCACGTCACACGATCCATCGTTACGTTTATCAATCGCGTCAGCTCATCTGGAAATCGATATTCTTGCATAATATGCCATAGCTGGTTTCGATCGATTGTGTCGCAAGCTGAATAAAAATCGATGAGTAGATGATGTATGGGCACGTAATGTTTGTGACATATCTGCAAATCATGCCAAACCGTAAAAATATAGTCCGTGTAAGTGCGGGCAGCCCTGACATAGAATTTGGAAAAGTAACTTATAGGTGGCGTTCAGCAGCTTGATTGCGAGTTAGTTGCAGAAATTCGGCTTGTCATTCTTTTTTTTTAGATGGGACTTCTTCCACTTCTCCGGTCAACACTCTTCCTCCCAAATTTTGGAAACTACCCAGTGTAGTACCTTAGTCAGTGGCTCAGCACAGTAGCTCACATAGAAGTAGTTCAACTTGAGCAGCTTTGTTGTTTTTCAACCGATCAATTACCTGGAGGCTATCGGTCATAAGCCTGGTCAACGTGTACGCGTGATCCTTGATCTATTGACGTGCGTTTTCGAGTCTTTAGAGTGTTCGATGCCAGTACCACTTTTGAATTTGTATGATTGTGTGGCACGTGCAATCATGTCGAAAAATGCCTAGACCCTACCTGGAATCCAACCCAGTCACCTACAGTAAAGCACACTTGAGCAAGATTTCATGAATGTTTGTTTGAAGGAGCCTAAATCTATGTGATATAAAAAATGTTAAATGTCACATACATGAATATTTAAGCCAGAATTTAGGTAACCGGGGCTGTGGATCAGGAGCCTCTACAGTATGTCTCATTTGCGTGCAAAATGTTAACTTCTATAGCAGCTGTTAGAGCATACGCGGAAGTTAACAATTAACAAACCTGGTTGTACACAAGTCGTAAGCAGAGTTGCTATTCTGCTAACTGTCAACAAGCTTTAGGGATACATTGATAATTATCAAAAACTACGCACAACCCATACATTGCGAACGCAATCTTAAACCAGCCTTTCATTGTGTTCTTATATTGTCACATTGACTTGTTGTGAAGATCGTTTCAATGTGTTCTCTACCGTTCAATGACTTCAGAATTTCAGGCATTGATCTACCGTGATATTCACTTTACATTTCACCCCAAAATTATGCTTCGTTCAAAAAACCTTTTCAATCCCTCATTATTCCAATTCCACACAGCTGACTGACAATCTCGAACTGGCGTGACTAGACAACTCAATTTTCCAAGGACCTCAATAACTCAGTAACCCTCCTATATTAATGATGGGCGGTGTGGTCAAACGCAATCTCAATCCAACCTCCCCGTAAGCGGTGAGCATTTCTCGTGATCATTAATTCGCAATAAAATCAAACCTGAGGTACAGCAGACAGGCCAACCACAGCACCCAGTGGTGCGCTGATCTCCGACTAACCATCCCGGCCAGCTAGCGGCGTTTGGAGGTGATCCACAAGAGATAACGAAAAATCATGCAAATATTTAATCACGCAATTGAAACATTAAATCCGTTTAGGCCAAAGTGTTGCGAGACCTCCTGTCTGTCGAAAGGGGGGAGTCAGGCACGGTTTTGCTAAATATTTCGATTGCACGTTGAATGCGAGGCAACGCCACGCAAGCAAAGGGTCGTGTCAGAATTAGTTCCTCGCTCCAAATGAGATGACTCATGGCTTAAGCTATTCTACTGTGCGGAGAAGGGAAGGTAGATCCAGTAATGCGAAGGGTATTAATTTTGCGGTTTCTTCATCTCGCTAGGCATAATTTATTAAAATCTGATCAGCTTCGCTGGATGCAATCTTCTATCCACAGTGATCTGATCTATTTAGATGTTCAATCAGAACCGAGAAATTGAAATGTTTCGTAACGTTCCACCTTCCTCTGGCTTGTTAGTACGTCTATCGCCTTAGCCAATCTTAACTTACAGCTACGACGACAACGAGGAGTGGGTGGTCCTTGGAAAGTCATTTGAATGTTCCAGTTTTCAAGCATCTTCATAGTGGAGCAAAAGTACCGTAACTCTCGTTGCTTTTGAAGATGTTCGGTCACAAAACAACCATAAACCAGAGTATACGATTCCTGGGTGAACGGTCACAATGATTCTCAATTTCCAGTTTATTTCAATAGAAAATCCAATTCGAGCTCAAACCGAAAGGAAACTCCTCCTTTCGTATTTGACCGCTTGAGCAGTTCGGAAAGAAAAGAAAAGCATCACAAAAGAAAGCTAAACCACAATGACCATCACCACTGGACGGCACTTTCACAGCATATTTGAATTTTCATCAAATCACCCCCCGCCTGTTGGATTCGATTTGCCAAATAAATCGTCCCAAGGGAAGAATCATGTTTCTCTTTATATTGTGGTTTCCCGCTTCCCGCAACGAATGACGGAAAGACCTTTTTCATGTTCAGATGCTACGGTGCTACTGCTACTGTATAATAATGCCAACATAGAAACACACACAGGTTGGCACAAAGGGGCATCATCTTGGTTCAGCCACGCATATAAACCAAACAAAAAAGGGGGGATTATGAGTGGCGTTCAAATGAAAGCCGAATGGTTATGGGTATCGTCGTTGAATCTACGACTAAGCGCCGGGTCAAAATAAAGACGGAAAACAGACCTGTATTACGACGATCCTAATCTTGTCCGAATTGCTTATCGATTGCCTTGACAGCGTATGTGATGAGCATTACGCTCCTGTTGTGTTGGTTTCAATGAAATCTGGACTGTCCGCATTAGGAATGAGTATCACGATTGACCTACATTGCTTCCTCGTAGATTTATTTACACTTTCTTATAGTCTTGATTGAGTCATTCAACCTCCTACTTGAACTATAATAATGTATGCATTTATTTTGCCTCATATACGCCAATAATTAATTCCAGGGAATTACCTTGAGTTGATTGTCCAATAGCGAACTTTCTCACATTTCTAACAATATGGAGGTTTTCGGTTTTTGGAAACACTTTGTCTCTGATTGTGTATGATTTGTTTGTTCTCTGAGCTGTCAAACATTACCGTTAGTTTCATATTGTCATAGGCTTTTTCTGCACAATAATGAAATTATGGACATGCTCTAATAATCATTATTGGAATTAATTATATTTCTGAAATCGTTTAAAGTTGAAAATCAAGTGTTTCCAAAAACACAAACCTACTGTTGATAAAGAGCACCAACTTTTTCTTTCTAGTATGTTAATCATTTAACATATTTTTGTTTTGTTTTATTTTATCCTTAAAACCAATACCTCTCCATGTTTTGGTTGATAGAACTAAACTTTTTCATACACATGCATGTACAACTAATTTCGCTTATTGAGATTTTGCACAGTTGATACTGGACACATCCATAAACTGAAGCAAGAATTGTGTGTTATTCTTATGGTCCTGTTCAGGAAAGTTAATGAATATTTCAATCCAAGAAAATGTAGACCTGGATATGATTTAAGACAAGCCACCTCCAATAAAAGTATTTAAATTAAGCTAACTTGAGTGTATGGTGCTAGGAAATTATTTGATGTTCCCATACATGTACTGATAATTTCAAAAATTCAATAAATTCTGAGTAGTGGACTCGTTAATATTTATTTTTTATTTTCATAAGAGACAGTTTTTTTATGAGCGTTTTAATTAACTTTATGAATGCGTAAATTTAAAATGGCTCTGGAAGTTTTGAGCTTTGATCGCGTGAAAATGATGCAAGTTTACCTCTCAATCCTGTGTCAATTGTTCATGCCTAACATGAACGTTCGTGTAGATACGTCGATAACATTTTAAGCATTGTCAAAATGGAGCATTTTCTCAACATCTTTCAGGCCATTAGAAGTATTCACAAGGATGTAATTTTCACACTTCACTTCACACTTCACAGCAATCTGTCTGAGATCCATTTCACTTAGATCTACAGGTAACCAATGAACGCCAACATACATTCCAATTTCTCCAAACCTCACGCATCAACACAAAATTGTAGCCTTTCAACATACGATCACGGAAGTAAACTCTTGCATTTAACAACGTCAGTAAATCAAAGGAAATTGCTCATATTTTTGCAGTTGCTTAGCATGTCAAAATCAAAATAGAACAGTTCATGCCATAATTTACAAAAAAAAAAAAAAAGAAATAAGTTCAGAGTTTCCACCGTGAGACGAGTAGATGTGAATGTGAATGTGAATATACATATAACTTAACCTTTAAATTCGAAGTGGAAGTATTTTGGTATTGACTTTTATTACCAGTCAAAAGTATCGACTCGCTTCGAAAAGTATTGCAACAGACACATTGAATCACCCTCAAAAAGTACCGACTCGCCTAGAAAAGTAGAGCTCAAAATAAAATTCTTCTAGATTTACAATTCAATGTATTGTTGCTATACAATAGAATCTATAGTAAGTAAAATTAATAGTATTGTTCACGACGACAACACAACAATAGAAACTATTGCTTCCACAATTGAATCTAATTTAAATTGAGACAACGACAAAAGATAAAAGGGGCTGTTATGTATCTTAACTTTAGAAATGTTTTTCTTTTTTTTCGAATTTGGCCAATTTAAAACTATTATTTGTATTGTTTCACAATTGTGAATAAAAGATCTATTGTAGTGACAATATGCATTTTTAACCTATCTGAAAAATGAACAATAGGATTAATGGTCGGAAATAGATTTTAATGTTATTTTATATTTTTGTATTGTAATTGTATGGTTATTTTCATCCGAGAATTCATGATACTATATCTTGAAACCTTGATTACCTGCAAAAATCTTGACTTGAATAACATTGATCAGAAAGTTAAGAGCTTGCAAAAGGTGCAGAGTATGGTTCAAAAGTCTGTCAGTAAGTGGCGCTAGTGGATATGCAAAAAAAAGCATTTATCAGCGATTTTATACCGTAATCTCGACCACCTTGAAAGGTGGAACCTTCAGCAAAATTGATCAGAAAGTCAAAATTTTCCTTCGGAATTCGGTTACTACGTGGCGCTAGTAGGCATATTAAGGAGAAAAAAATTTCAACGAGTTCTTATGCTCTACATGCCTACTAGCCACGTAGTTACCGAATTCCGAACGATACTCTTCAGCATCTGAAAGTTCTTGACTTTCTGATCAATTTTGCTGAAGGTGATGCAGACCATCTAGAAAGTTCGAACTTCAGAAAAGTTGTTTAGAAGGTCAAGAACTTTCAATAATTTCGGAATGTTTTCTTTTAGTGGCACGTGCAGGATTGTCAAACAGTGGATTTTCGACCATTTTTATATATATAGATTCCAACCTCTAAAAAAATTCGAACCTTCGGCAAAGTTATTCTGATGGTCAAGGACTTCCGAAAGGTAGATCTGTCACTAGATTGCACTATTGTGCATGTGAGAGAGAGCATTTTCGAACATTACATCGTGATCCCGACTACTTAGGAAGTTCGAACCGAAAGCAAAGCAGTTCAGTTTTACTGCAATCCTACGACAATGATTTATTAAGACATTTTTGCATTCCAAATGCTTATTTAACAAGAAGCATTCAAATATCTCTTTGAAATTCTTCTTTATAGCAAATCTGATGCTGAATATATCAGCTATCATATTGTAGTAGCATCTAAAATATAGATAGAGGGTTGATTTATTGTTTATGCTAATGTTTTTTGGATACCTGAATAATTTTCACTCCAATCTTCTTCCTCTTGGCTTCCTAAAAAGCTATTCCGCATAATTAGATATTGAATATATAGGGTGTCCCCGAAAGTCTAGACACTATTTTGATGCGCCACTGTTGCTTCCAGCAAACGTTTAAACAGCTGATCATTACTGTGTATCATTTTTAACATTTCAATCTATAACTCTGTGAGTCTCAAGTGCCCGTGCATTTACTTTTCATGCAAATGCGAAATATTTCCACGGAAAAGCGCAAACAGATCGTGCACAAATGGGGGTACACTTTTTCCCAACGTTTCGCTGAGTCAGTTGGCGAAAATGGAAGGTGTGAGCATCGGAGCAGTTCGTAACGCAATTCAGAAGTATGTTGAGGGGTCTTCCTTTCAGGACAGGAATAATCCTGGACGTAAACCGGGCCCTATGGAGAAAAATCTGGACCGAAAAATCACGCAGGCTTTCGACGGTAAAAAGGGTCCTTCCGTTCGAGATGTGGTCAAAAAGCTGGGAACTTCAAAGAGTTACGTACACCAGGTAGAGACACGAAATGGACTAAGGACTTTAAAAAAACCGAAGAAGCCAAAATGAAGCGAAAAACAAGCAGCATCTGTCAAATAAAGGCCAGTAAGTTATACGATAAACTGCTGTGTAGAAAATCGGCATGCGTAATTATGGATGATGAATTATAGATGATGGATCCGTTAAATTTGATTATAAGACGCTTCCGGGTGACCTGTTCTACACGGTTCGTGCTGGTCTAACTATTGACGATGCCAATATGTCAATTTTTACCGAAGAATTTGCAAACAGCAATGGTTCAAGCAATATGTGAGTGTAACTAATAATAATTATTAAACTAAATTCTTTAGTTATGAACAACGAAGATGGGATGAAAAAAAAAAGTACAACTTCGATCGTGCACTCAAGTCATTCGTGGGCGAAGCAGGTGGTCCGAATCTTCGTCTAGGATCGATAGTTTTCTTTACAGATGGTTCAAGATTCAACAATCAAGTTGGAGCAGAAGTAACTGGATAGACATGTCGATTCCGATGGGCATTCCAAATCCGGCTGAAATCCAAGCAATTCTGGAATGTTCTGCAATATGCTTGCGTAGAAACTATAGTCATTCAAATATATGTATTATGTCAGACAGTCAAGCAGCTCTAAATGCTTTAAAGTCAGCAATATGCACATCTAATCATGTTTGGGAATGTGTTCAATCACTTCAAAAAATTGTCTTGTCGTAATCAAGTCAATCTGGGTTCCTGGTCACTGCAGAATTGGTGGAAATGAACGAACCGATACACTAGCAAGACTCAGATCGTCTCATCAGTTCGAAGGACCTGAGCTCTTTTATAGTTTATCTGCTTCTTCTCTTAGAATGGAGCTCAAAGCCTGGGAATCTTCGAAAGTGAATGAAAACTGGAACAACACTTTCACAGCTAGGCAATCAAAGCGGTTCATTGCTCCAAATATTTCTATGACTCGCAAAATACTTGATCTCTCTAAAAAAGATCTAAGCATACATATTGGCCTTTTAACAGGCCATTGTCCGAGCCGCTATCACTTGAAGGTGATTGAAAAACTTCAAGATGATTCATGTCGCTTTTGTGGTATGGAAAAAGAAGACTCGGAACATTTGTTATGCCACTGTCCGGCAATTTTCATTAAAAGAAGTCAGTTCTTCGACGAAGGGCAAATAGAACCCTTTGATATTTGGAGAACAAATCCCAGTGCGGTAGACGATCCCCCATTTCGCCAAAATAGGGGATAAATCACAATGATCTGAGACGGTCGTGTGATGAAATCCCGCGGAATAAAATCATGGGTTTTTTCCCCCTTCTACTACGTTAAACCGTTTGATTAGTTTCGTTAGTTTCGTAGCGGAACATTCACAGAAAAAAAAAAATAATAATGAATTTTAGCAGACGTGCGCAAAATTCATAATTACAAGCACACAAAACAAGCGTAAAAAAAGAAATTGTTTGCAATCTTTCATACAACAGACCTGATTTCAGTGATATCAGGTTTACATTTTGATGAAATATTCCATGAATTCAAGTCAAATCTAGCATTTCCTTTATACGCATTAGATAATGCAGAAAATTAAATGTTTATTTCAAACTATATTGCAACGCAAATAGTTTTTCCTTAACGAAACATTTCTAGACCAGACCGGGCAGGAGGACGCTGTATGTTAGTATGCATTATAAACCAGTAGTTGGCAAAATTCAGCATCTCAACCAGTAGTTGGCAACGTTTAAGTTTTGCCTGATAATCACGAGTTCATTCGGCATCGGTACATGGTCGGAGGATTTTCCATATGTTCAATTTTAACGCGCTTCCAAATTTGCGCAAACGTTTGGCATCAAAACGATTAGACATTTCACAGTTTCTCAAAATTTATTTCTTCCTAGAAGTAAAACTCTATCTAACGCGAATCGTTAAAACAACAGAATAACTATTCATAACTGTACTAACTGGAGTATGCCGAGAATGTTACTTCGGAATATCCATTTCGAAAATCAAAGCGAAAATCAAACGTAAAAATTTCTTGATACTTGCCGGAACGCAACATTCTTTAAAATTTTCCGCGAAATAAAATACTTCTTTTGTTTGTAAAATTTTAAACACTTGAGTAAATAAAATGGCAATCGTATAAACCTCTAGTTGATTAGAGCAAAAATCTCAAAAAATAAATCAATCAAAAAACGATCGAGTTATTAGCGTCCGGTGTTTAAATGTTTCGTGACGGCAGCCATTTGAATAATGTACACAATATGCTCAAGGTATGCAACGAAGAGGAAACTTAAATTGTTTTAGCCACCGCTGGCTGTCAATTGGTAAGAACTTGGATAGTAATGTTGAATAAATTCCAATCAAACAAACTCTTTCAAAATTGAATTAGTCGTCCTGAAAAGGACGGATTTGAAATTGTCCGCATAGTAATTAAAACCTTCTCGGTCTTTTGAAAAAGCAGGTTATTTCAGCCGTTGCACGTTGCGCTTTACCAAAGAGGGCTGCCAACAAGATCACACACACATGCACCTTATTTCGCTTCCTCATGGCTGCCCGGTAGACTGACTGCCTAGTACACCACTGCATAATTAATGGCTGCCTAGCAACGGTTGCCACCGCCAGCAGCCAAATCCAAAGTTGGCGCCTTGCCGCTCCGCTCACTGCCGAATAAAGCACCCCTCCAGGGTACATGCCATCGCCAGCTGCCAATGAATACTGGCTCATTGCTCCGCACAGCTCCAGTACTGCAACACGAATGAGAAAATTTGCCTTTATATCGTTCAGTGCTGAATATGAGACCTCCTTTGCTCACATTTGAAATCTGTGAAAGGAAAGTACTGTGAATTTATGAAATCCAGCCTGCAAAACCAAATTATAAGACATCACCATTCATTTTCGTTACTTTCAATTGTTTTAAATTGTTAACGGATAATTTTTGATAATTGAATTGATATGCGGGAAAATTTCCAACCGATTGATGTAAACATTTTGAAAATCTATCGAGCATTTATGAAGTTATGAGCGTTTAATTTGTAACGATATTTCGTGACGGTCGATTATTTTTAGATTTTCAATTGACAATTCAATTTTTCATGACGGCAGCCATTTGTAAATTGTGCACAATGCTCAAGGTATGCAACGAGAGAAAATTAAAATTGTTTTAGCCACCGCTGTCTGCCATTTGGTTAGTTGTTACATAAATTCAAATTAAACAAACTCTCTCAGCATTTGGATTGGTCGTCCTGAAAAGGACGGATTTGAAATTAGTCGCTTGAATACGGTCTTTTCACGTTATACTACTACTAAAATGTGTCTTTATTTGTCTTTGTTTTAATTTTTACATTTGATTTTCACAGTTTAATTGTTTAGCCAGAAGGGCTCTTCATCTTTGTTCTTTGTTCCATTCGTTTTGTGGTGTGTTTTGTTAATTTGATATTCTAGTTTACATTTCATCCCTGATGGGGATTTGTTGGTTTAAATTTATTAAATTTGATAACCTACCTAACTACAATAACTACAATTTGAAAAACCTAGGGAAGGGGTACCAAGTCCCGGATGACTTGGTGGTCTGATAGGTGGCAACGTGTCCTGTACCTATTGATAGTCTCACTAAAACGATCTTCGAGTGTTTTTATCTCGGCCAGACGGTGGATCTCAGTGTTTCTCGTCCGTGGAGGTGTGTTCAGGATTAACCTGAGAAACTTGTTTTGAACCCGCTGTAGCTTCAGGTGGTGTGTTTTTGCGCAACTCTCCCAGATCGGCATGCCGTACTCAATAACCGGGAGTATGATCTGTTTGTAGATAGCAAGCTTGTTCTTCAGGGACAATGTAGACTTTCTGTTTAGCAAGGGGTACATAAGCTTCAACAGAACGTTACATTTTGTGACAGTCTTGTCAACCTGTTCCCTGAAGTTCATCTTGCTATCTAGTGTCACGCCAAGATAGATGGCTGAGTTGGTCCATTCCACCGTTGTGCCGTTTAGACAAATTTTAACATCCTCAGCCGGAACAAGTCTGGGAGATTTTGAGTGAGGGAAAAGAATAACCTGGGTCTTCGCTGCATTGATACAGATCTTCCAGTCTGTGAGATACTTCAACAGAACATTCAGGCTTCGCTGCAGTTTCGATGCGATCGCTCTTACTACCCTACCGTTGTGGACGACTGCGGTATCATCGGCGAACAGCGACAGAGATCCGTTTTCAGGGAGTGGGGGTATGTCCGAGGTGAACAGATTAAATAAAAGTGGACCTAATATGCTTCCCTGCGGAACACCGGCAGAAACCTCCTGCGCATCGGAAACTGCACCATGCAGCGAAACACAAAATGTTCTGTTTGATAAGTAGTTTTTCACGATCTTTACCAGAAAGACTGGAAGATTGTACCGATGCAGTTTGTACACCAGGCCATCATGCCAGACGTTGTCGAACGCTTTTTCCACATCAAGAAGGGCCATGGCAGATGTTTTCGAAACAGACTTGTTTCGCTTGAGGATGTTAGTGACTCGGTTCAGTTGATGTACTGTTGATCGACCGCGACGAAAACCAAACTGTACATCAAGCAGGATGTTGAGTTCGTCGGTAGATGCAAGGAGCCGACGGTAAATTGCTTTCTCAAAAAGTTTAGATACTCCCGAGAGAAGGCTGATGGGTCGATAGCTTTTGGAACATGAAGGATCTTTCCCAGGTTTCCGGATGGGTATGACTTTAGCTGACTTCCAACACGAGGGGAAGTAGCTAAGTCGAAGGCATTTATTAAAAATGAATGCTAGATGTTCGTAGAATTGGGAACTCAAGTGCTTGAGTTCCAAATTCAGAATTTTGTCGAAACCTGGGGCCTTCATGTTCTTCGACGCTTTGATATAGGTCGACAGTTCGTCAGCTGTGATTTCTAGTTCCTCCGAAAAGTCATTGGGACATAGATTGATGTTATTTGTATGCTCGTTGACGGCAGCTTCGTGAGGACTGATGATGTTCTGACCAAGATTGTGTGAGCTGACAAAGTGTCGACCTATCTCAGCAGCCTTCTCAGCGGGAGTAATCAAACGATCCATAGAGTCATTGTTGTCTAGTGGGATCAACGGTGGAATGGGCCTAGGCTTGGTTTTTAAAATTTTTGTTAATTTCCAGAACGGCTTTGCACAATCTGGGAGGGCGCGGATTTTGTTGGCAAAATTAGTGTTTCTGAGATCCACCATTCTGGCCTTGATTATTTTATTCAGACGATTGCACTCTGATTTTAAAGCAGGCAGACCAGTACGTTGATACTGTCTGCGAGTGGTGTTACGTCGACGGATCAAATTTTTAGTGAGAATATCAATAGGTAAAGAGTTGCTCACCTGTGTTGTTTCTGGAATGTGGTGCTCCCGGGCCTGGGAGATCGCCTGCTCGATCGACTCCAGTTGCCGATCGATGTCGTCGGTTGAATCGGGGCGCCTATCGTAGTCGACGGTGTTGTCGACCTGATGACGGAACTGGGTCCAGTTGGCGCGATGGTAGTTGCGCCTGGTTACCAAATGCCGGTTGACGCTAGACCCAACTTCAGCCACCACTGGATAGTGGTCTGAGCTGAGTTCTTGGTACACGACCGGCTGGGCGATGTTGTTCCCCATGTTGCTGAGGAAGATGTCGATTGTTGAGTGGACCCCGGATCTGCTCAACCGGGTGGGAGTATCCGGGCCCAGGATGGTGTAGTGGCCCTCTTCCAGGTCATCGTGTAGGATGGAGCCGTTCTTGTTCCGTCGTGCGTTTCCCCAGGTTTCATGTTTTGCATTCAGGTCGCCGGCGATAATGAACTGCCCATGCCTCCGAGTGAGCTTGATGATGTCGTTTCGTAAGGTCGTATCTGTCCCGTTGTTCACGCTTGCTTGTTTAGGACAATAGGCCGCGATGATAGTGATAGGGCCGACGGTGGATTCGACTTTGACTCCGATGGCTTCAACGAATTTTAGCTGCAAGCTCGGAAGCATCTGGCAGTTGATGTTGGTGCGCAGGGCGATGGCGACTCCCCCTCCGGTAGAACTGGTTCGATCAAGTCTGATCAGTCGGAAATCTGGCAGGAACACGTTGATATCAGGCTTGAGATGCGTCTCGGTGATGATTGCGATGTCAATGGATCGTTCGTTGAGGAAATTACTAAACTCGATGTTCTTGCTCTTCAGCGAGCAAGCGTTCCAATTGGCGATTTTGACGATTTCACGGTCCATTGAGAAACGCAATCATCGCTTGAATTTGTTCCGAACGTGTTCTGCAGGATCGCTTGATGATGGTGGCCTGAGTCAGAATTGCAACGACTTCCTCCGTTGAAAGCATCGAATCATCGATTGCGCCAGATGTTGCACCAGAGTACGACGGTCCTGGAAGATCGCTTTGGGATGGCTGGGTTGCTGCAGCTGCGAACCGATGTTGAACGGAAGGCCGACTGGGGACCGGACGGTTTGGAGGCGCTTGGCGTGTTGGGAGAGCAGGAAAGTTCTCGGTCGTGAGGGCCGGAGGCGGACCAGATCGTCGTCGATGGCCGGGTTGGTTGTTGGCTGACGATTTTTGTCGAATTGCAATGAATTCGGCCCGCTTCGGGCATTCCCTGCTGGTTGCTTTGTGAGCCGCACCGCAGTTGGCACACACTGGGTCAGCATCCTCCATCCGCTCACAGCCATCGGGTCCGTGGTGTTTGCCGCAATCGATGCATCGCTTCGCCATGTGGCAATTTTTGGTGCCATGCCCAAACATCAGGCAGTTCTGGCACTGGGTGACATCACGGTGGATCGGTTGGTAGCGGTCCCATTTGACGACGATGTGGAACAAGGCTCGGATGTTTTGCAGATCCTTCATGCACGTCGAATTTTTCTCGAAGTGAATCTGGTAAAGCTGGTCCCGATAGCTCCGAGAGATGTCGTGCCGACGCATTTTGTTGATCTGCACCGGTTTTAATCCATTGGCCTTTAATTCGTCGGCCAGTTCCTCCGTTTTCTTCTCCGGAAGGCCACGCAAAACCACCTTAAACGGTTTGTTCGCTTCGATGTCATGTGTAAAATACTGCACATTCATCTGCTTCAGTATTTCCTTGACAGCGTTGTAGTGGGACAGCGCCGAGACCATCAATTTATAACCCTGCGAGCAGAGTTGGATTGTGCACCGCAGGCCCTTGTTGATGTAAAAATACACCTTATCCAGTAGGCCTTCCGGAAATCCCTTCACGAACAGCGGCGGCATTTTCTCCTTCTTCTCTATTTTCGGTGTATCGCCGTTCTCCAGAACGGCGTACCGGTTGTTAGCTAAAAGCTTCTTCGATGACAGCACATCATCGGGTGAATTCAAGCGGGAACGTTTCCCAGTCGAGCTTGTGCCGACATCACTAATCGGCGGCTTCCCCATACCGGGGTCGGACTGTGTATCACACAACGCGAGAGGATAAAGTGCACCACGCACCACAACGAAAGAGCGATCGAAAAAACACCACAAAAACTTTTCAGAGCGCGAGCGAAAAACACGACCGAACGTGTCGCTTGTTCAAACTGGAATGAATGAAGAGAAAATTTGCGAAGGTGTACCCGTTTTATATCGTTCACTGCTGCATATGAGACGTTCCTTACTTAAATTTGAAGTCTGTGATAGGAAAGTGTGCATTTAGTAAATTTACTCTGAAATATCGACATTATAAGACATCACCTTATATTTGCGTTATTTTCAATAGTTGAAATTGTTAACGGATAATGTTTGATAATTGAATTGATACGCGGGAAAATTTCCAACCGATTGATGTAAACATCTTGAAAATCTATCGAGCATTTATTAAGTTATTAGCGTTTATTTCAATAATTATCACGGTCGTTTATTTTTTCTTTTTCTTTTATTACCCCCCCCCCCCCCCCGGACGACGTCTTCGTCATAAAAGAAAAAAAAAAAACAGCATGCTTCCTTCGAATTGCCTTTTTGAACGCCTTTTTACACGATCATTGTTCAACAACCAAGGCACTTTCTTTTTCACTCCGAATCGTCCATTTTCCAACTAGAAATCAGCGGGCGGACAGTTCTGTTTTTTTGTGTAAAATTATTCATAGAGCGCAATGTAAATTTTAAGTTTCGGCAATATTTTCCAACACAAATCGGTCAATTTTTTAGCAACTAGAATTTTTTTCCCCTTCTTTTACTCTAAATTTTACTATTTTCCCTCGTGCACACACTATTTTCCCTCGAAAAAGAATAATTCATAAATAAGATAGATAAGCAGACAGCTAATGAAACACCATCACAATCAGCAGCAGCGGCAACAGCACCAAATTTATCTCGGCAGAAAAAAAACCTGTCTAAGCGACTGTGTCGGTGACGGGGACAAAGACGAACCCAAAACTTTTCACATACAATTTTCACCTGAAAAACATTCCCCTTCATCATCAAGATTCATCCTTTTTTTCATCCCACCCACAGTTCCCCCGATGCTATCGATCCCGAGCCAGCTGGAAGGTGCCTACCTCGGTCAGGACGTAATCCTCGAATGCCACACGGAGGCGTACCCGGCGTCCATCAATTACTGGACGACGGAGCGGGGTGATATGATAATTTCCGGTAGGTATCACTTTCCCCACACTCTCCAACCAACAATCACAGTCCGATTTCCGGTCCAATAAATCAAAGCGACACTTTTGCCTCTCCGAGATTGGGAGATGATAAGGTGCCTCTCATTTAGCACCAATCGGTTCCCTCCAACGCAATCAATGGAACTTAACTCAATTTGTGAAATTAGTTACAAGTGAGCAGACAAGATCCCTAAAAGCCGATCGAATTCGAGTCCGAATACCTTCCCCCACCCCTGCAGTGGGGAAATTGATTCATGTGCCAAAGTGTCCGGCGAAGGAAGGACAAAATCGAACAAGTAGAAAAGGAAGATGCGATGGGGAAAAAGGACTCCAAGAAATAAATCATACACCCGACTGGGACGGCCTTTGAAGTGCCTGTGTCACCGGGGACAGATTTCCTCCGGCATGAGCTCAACTGGAACGGTGGATGAAAGAAGGTTGGATGGGCGGAGGAGGAGGGGGAGGTGGATGGGTCCATATCCGGAAATCGACATCACGCCTCATTTAATTGAATTGACGTTTGTTTAGGACGAACCGTTTGAACAGTCGTTTGAAGGAGGGGGACTGGGGGGCGAATAAACTGCTGATCGGTTATGGGGGTATTTTGAATGGTATTGAACTTTGGCTCCTTGTTTTGCAGTGGGGCTTGGGAAAGTGGAGTTTTAATCCTGTATTGTATGTTTTCATGACTGTTGTTTGTTTTGAACTGTACCGGCGAGATTGAGAATGAGTTTGATTTTATTTTATCGGTCATTAAGATCGGTTAGATGAATTTCATTGACTCGCGTTGGCTGGGTGTTTTGGGACCATAGAAGGTTTGTAGGAATTGTAATCGGCAAAGCTTGGGTTATAGTTTTCGGGAAATAAAATAATGTATATGGAAAATCAACTTATCCGGGTGTACACTGCATTAAGTCAACGAATTTCAAACGCGATAAAATGAGAATAGCTGGCAAACATGTTGTTGTTGAGTAGCAATAGTAGATGTAGTCTGGGATTTATTGAACTATTATATATTTAATTTATCCCCGAGTTCTCTCTGCAAAGATCATCAGATCATTTGAGAAAATAATTTTAAAGTGACTGTTCTGTATCGGAGTAAAGGGTGATACGGTCAAAATTTGGTCAAGGGAAAACGCGTGTAAATCGGTGAAATCGTTTATTTAAAAAATCAAATTAAATTTCTTTTTCAAGTTCAATTAGTATAAAATTCAGGAAAAATATTCAGTTAGGCTTCGCTTTTCCAAATCCGAATTGCCGGGCCTTACGCTTGACCCCTGCCATCAGATTTTGTACAGCCACCTTGTCCACCTTCTTCGCCGCAGAAAGCCAGTTTGCCCTGAACTGCTGCTCGTCCTTAGCAGTTTTTTTGGTCTTCTTTAGGTTCCGCTTGACAATAGCCCAGTATTTCTCAATTGGGCGGAGCTCTGGCGTGTTGGGAGGGTTCTTGTCCTTGGGAACCACCTGCACGTTGTTGGCGGCGTACCACTCCATGGCCTTTTTACCGTAATGGCAAGATGCCAAATCCGGCCAAAACAGTACGGAACAACCCGTGTTTCTTGAGGAAAGGCAGCAGACGTTTATTCAAACACTCTTTCACGTAAATTTCTTGGTTGACAGTCCCGGAAGCTATGAAAATGCTGCTTTTCAAGCCACAGGTACAGATGGCTTGCCAAACCAGATATTTCTTTGCGAACTTTGACAGTTTCGTGTGCTTGAAAATATCTGCTACCTTTCCCCTTCCTTTTGCCGTAGAAAACTCCTGTCCCGGAAGCTGCTTGTAGTCGGCTTTGACGTAGGTTTCGTCGTCCATTACCACGCAGTCAAACTTCGTCAGCATCGTCGTGTACAGCCTCCGGGATCGCGCTTAGGCCGTCGTATTTTGTTTATCATCGCGATTTGGAGTCACTACCTTCTTGTAAGTCGATAGTCCGGCTCGTTTTTTGGCTCGATGCACGGTTGTAGACGATACACCCAGCTTATTTGCGGCATCTCGGAGAGATAGGTTAGGGTTTCGCTTGAAACTACCGGCAACTCTCTTTGTCGTCACAGCGGCTTCCGGTTTTCGATTTCCCCCCGATCCAGACTTCCTGGCTGTCGACAAACGTTCCCCAAATACTTTAATTACATTTGTAACGGTTGATTTGGCAACTTTTAGCGATTTTGCCAACTTTGCGTGCGAGTAGCTCTGATTTTCGTGATGCGCGAGCAAAATTTTGATACGCTGCTCTTCTTGCTTGGACGGCATTTTGACAACTGAAGAGTGAATTCCAAAATCAAAATAGGAACAACATTCTACACACACACACCTTCAAAATGAGGGGTGTTCAGGTTTTTTAAATGGAAAATTGAAAGAAATACGTCAAGTTGATATTGACCAAATTTTGAGCGTATCGCCCTTTATGTCATGGGAGTCTTTAACATTTTGTCATGTCTTCCTTAGGGGCAACTTCACTGGTGGTCGAAATCCTTCAATTGGTCCAAACAATCGAAGAACTTCAACAACGATTTCATTTAAAATTCTTTCTCCCGAAACCAAAACATTCGTTATTGAACAAAATTTTAGTTTGATTGGATGAATTTTCTCGTTCAACTTATTCTGACGTTCCAAAGGACACTTGCTTGTATCGGTCTCAGGACCCAGAAATTTCTATGACATTTTGGTAGTGTGTAATTTAGGTTTTGTGTTATTTTTCCAGGAATTTAGATTTTCAATGTAACAAATTCAAGATACACGATTTTATAAAACAATGCAGGTTTGTAAGTTTTTTTTTTATCCCTTGTCGGGTATTTTCATCACTGCGACCATTTTTTAGATCTATTGTAATATATCCCCTTTTTTAAGCTCTGTCCAGGTGACGTGCCACTATTGTTAGGAGTGGTCATCAACGCTTGACTTAGAGCATTATCCCAGCACGGCATTACACTTCGAATGAATTGCACTACCGTACTGGGATTTGTTCTCCAAATATCAAAGGGTTCTATAAGCCCTTTGTCGAAGAACTGATTTCTTTTAATGAAAATTGCCGGACAGTGGCATAACAAATGTTCCGAGTCTTCTTTTCCCATACCACAAAAGCGACATGAATCATCTTGAAGTTTTCCAATCACCTTCAAGTGATAGTGGCTCGGACAATGGCCTGTTAAAAGACCAGTATGTATGCTTAGATCTTTTTAAGAAAGATCAAGTATTTTGCGAGTAATGGAAATATTTGGAATAATGAACCGCTTTGATTGCCTAGCTGTGAAAGTGTTGTTCCAGTTTTCATTCACTTTTGAAGATTCCCAGGCTTTGAGCTCTATTCTAAGAGAAGAAGCAGATAAACTACAAAAGGCTCAGGTCCTTCGAACTAAAGAGACGATCCGAGTCTTGCTAGTGTATCGGCTCGTTCATTTCCACCAATTCCGCAGTGACCAGGAACCCAGTATAGATTGACTTGATTACGACAAGACAATTTTTCAAGTGATTGAACACATTCCCAAACATGCTTAGATGTTCATGTTGCTGACTTTAAAGCATTAAGAGCTGACATAATAAAAATATTTGAATGTCTATAGTTTCTACGCAAGCAGGTTTGTAAGATTCTTAAAACCGGGTTAACAACATGGCAATCAATTTTGCAAAAGCATGATTCAAGAAGTTTGTGTTCAGGGCTTTCGGTGTTCCTGATTTGTTATACAATTCTTCCGGAAATGTTCAGAATTTGAATGCATTCAGGATTCATCCTAAATGGTTTCCAAGTTGTCATGGGATGATGGAAGAAGAGATCTATTTTGCTTCCAGCGTAGATCTGGGATGCTTCCAGAATTATTTTGAGCTGCTTACAAAACAGCGCAGTCTCTGGGATTGTTCTGGTGTACTTCCAAAATTATGTTGTTGTTGTTATTCTTCCAGAGTAGTTCTGAGATTTCTCAGAAATTATTTTTGAATTAATTCATAGTAGTTCTGGAATACTAACATTTGAAAAGCTGAGAAGCTTTCAGAAAAGTTCTGGAAAGCTTTCAAAATTATTCCGTTTCCAGATCAATTCTGGAATGCTTCAAGAAAAGTTCAGAATACCTTTCAGAGTACTTATTTCTGAATTTTTTTGCAGAATAGTTCTAAGATGCTTTAAGGATTCTTTTGGGTTGCTTTTTGAATTCTTCTTGGATGGTTTCAAAGTATTTGAGTAGTGAGAAGTTAGCAAAATTATTAAACAAAACATTATTGAATACTTCCAAAGTAGTTTTGAGTTGTAAACAAAGAAGTTCTGTAAAGAAATTGATTTTGAGATGCCTCCAGGATTTTTATTGAATGCTTCCAAAATACTCCCGAGATGCATTCAAGATTGTTCTGAAATGGTTCTTGAGTAGTTCTGGGAAGCTTCCAGAGTTGTTCTGGAATGCGGTCAAGATTGTTCCGTGACGGTTCCAGAATAGTTCTGGGATGCCTCCAGAGCACTTATGGGATGCATCCAAAATTTCGACATGACGGTGCCAGAGTAGTGCTGGATTTTTTCTTAAATAAATCTGAGATGTGTATCATATATTCCCTACAAAACACCAAATAACATATTCATAGCTACTTACCCAAAAACACGAAGACTATTTTCTACCACCGATTTTCTCATGCAACAATTCATACGAGTTCATAAGCGGTTCGATGACTTGTATCCTGGATTACAAATAAACGTTCTATCATCATTTTTCATTATTCAAAGTGTAAGCAACTTTCGTTGCCAAGCGCAAACAGCCTTCTCCAATTTTCATATAATCATAACTTTTCTCTCATGATCGTTTTTGTATTGACTGGTATTAGTAGTTATATACACACTTCACACATAAAGGGTTTTCAGGTGTCTCCAACACTGATTGGTTTAAGAGAACTACGATTTTTGGATTTTATGGTTTTTGAATAGTACCAACGTAGTTTTGGGATGTGTGCAAAATTATGGAATATTTTTGAGTATTTCAAATGCTTCCAAATCAAATCTGTATAGTTCTCAATGTTGTGATGCTTCCAAGATTTTTATTGAACGCTTCCAGAATAGATCTGAGACACGTCCAAAATGGTTCTGGGATGATTCCTAAATTATTTTGGAAAGCTGCTAGATTGTTCCGTGGTGTTTCCATGATAGTTCTGGGATAATTCAAAAGTACTCATGGGATGCTTCCAATTTAGTTACGTGACGCTTCCAGAATAGCTTTAGAATGTATCTAGAAAAGTTCTAAGATTCTTTCAAGGTTCTTGTGAGATGCTTTCATAGTTCTTCTGGGATGCTTCCAGAATTCTTCTGAGATGCTTTCTGAATAGTTTTCCAATGGTTTCAAAGTACTTTTAGGACGTGTGTCATATTGTTGAATGCCATATTATTGATTGCTTCCACAGTAGTTCTGGGAGTTATCCAAAATAATTCTGTACAGTAAGTAATTTTGAAATGTTTCAAAACTTTGATTGAACGCTGCCAGATAGTACAGGGACATATCCAAAAATATTCTGGAATGTTTCCCGAATAGTTGTGGGAAGCTTCCACAGTAGTTTAAGCATGCTTTCAGATTGTTTCCGTGACGAATCCCGTATTGTTCTGGGATGCTTCCAGACTAGGTCTGAAATGCTTCCAGAATACTTATTGGATACCTCCAATGTTGCAACGTGACGTTTTCAGAATAGTTCTTCAATGTTTTAAGAATAGTTTCGATTCTTCTGGGATGCTTCCTGAATTGTTCTTGTATGGTTCTAGAGTAATTCTGGAACATACGTAGTTATTAGATCCTTCCATGGAAGTTTTAGTATGTTTCCAAAGCAGTTTTATGTTTTGTAATTTTGCCAGGATTTTTATTGAATCCTTCCAAAATAGCTCTGGTGCGCATCCGAGAATGTTCTGGAATGATTTCTTAATTTTAATAAGTAGATTGTTCTCTAAAGGGTGTCCACGATGAAATTGCCACACACAAAATTGATTCGCAAAATTCGAGTTTTCATCCGATTGCCATGAATTTTTCAGGGATTGAGAAATAACTATTAAACTTCATTTTGACATTTTACTCGTATTTTATTTACAGTCCATACGCAAATGCCCGCACCTTGGCCTTAACCCCGGCCATAAGATTCTGCACAACCTGTGAATCAACCATTTTTTGCATGTAAACCCATACTTTCTTCAGTTCCTCGACTGTCTTCACTACCTTAGGTCGTTTAAGAAGGTGCTGCTTCATAATCGCCCAGTACTTCTCGATGGGGCGGAGCTCCGGAGTGTTGGGAGGGTTGAACATTTTCGGCACGAAATTGACCTTATTGTCCGCATACCACTTCAGCACGTCCTTGGAGTAGTGGCATGAGGCCAAATCCGGCCAGAAGATTGTTGGGACGTTGTGGGCCTTCAGGAGAGGAAGCAGCCGCTTCTGGAGGCACTCTTTTATGTACACCTGTCCGTTCATCGTGTCCTGGGTCACGAAAGGTGCACTAAGCTTCCCGCACGTGCAGATGGCTTGCCAAACCAGGAATTTCTTCGCAAATTTGGACATCTTCTGAGTGCGGACATGCTCCGGAACGCTGAACTTATCCTTGGCCATGAAAAACAGGTTGCCGAGGATCTGTTTGAAGTCGGCCTTCACATATGTTTCGTCGTCCATGATGCAGCATTCAACTTTCGTCAGCATGTTGAGGTACAACTTCCTGGCACGGGTTTTGGCGGACTTGTTCTGCTTCTCGTCGCGATTAGGGGCCTTTTGTACCTTGAACGTTCGAAGCCCAGCCTTAGTTTTGGCCTTCTGGACAAAACTTCGGCTTAGGTGCAGCTTCTTAGCCACATCCCGAACGGAGGAGTTCGGATTTCGGTTGAAGGCCCCAACTACGCGGTTGTGATTTTTGGTGTTGTACGGAATACTTTTTCCTTCACTTCTGGGCTTCCGATAGGTGGTCAACCGTTCCTCGAACCGCTTAATCACTCGCGACACCGTGGAATTCGCGATTCCCAACGTTTTAGCGATGGAACGATGCGAGAGATCCTTGTTCTCGTGATGAATGCGCAAGATTTAATCACGCACGAGCTGTTCTTTCGACTCCATTTCCGCGAGTTTTGATCACAGGACTTTATTTACAGGAGGTAAATAATGCACTATGAACTAAATCCACCCAAATTTTCATTAAATTCTACCCAACGGTTAAAAAGTTAGAGCAATTTCATAGTGTGGCAATTTCATCGTGGACACCCTTTAAGAGGACATTTTATTTTAAGTCAATACATTTTATTTTGGTTTACTTTTAAATCTACAGTTCTAATTCACTTAATTAATAAATCAAATCACTTAGCACTGGCTTAATTTCACAATGACCTTCTCGTTGCCACCACTCGTCGATGATGATCTAAATGAAGAAAGAGAAAACTGAGCAGTGTTCTAAAAACTTCAATGTTTGAGAATAAAATCGCGGAAAATAAAACGGAAAAAACATGACACCTCTTTGAAAAGCCAACCGACCGTGGGTGTCAAAACATAGTTATACGATATTTGCATAACATTTTCGAAATTTCCGCTTAACTCTATCAATTAGTGTATGTACATATTCTTCTTGTTTCTTTCAACTGATGAAAACTTCCGCTTCATCAGAGCCCGATATCTCTCGAATAGAGGTAACTGATGATTTGACGGATTTGGGGTTTTTTTTTTGTAGATATCACAGTGGTAGCTTTTAGCCCTTGCGCTGAATTGGCCGGCTTGACGTGCCGCAAGGGCTCAGTAGGGATCAAGACCCGAAGCTAAGAGTCAGTTCCTTTGTGGTTATATCACATTTATTAGCAGAGCAGCACATCAAAATTTTTGGTTCATTATATGCTCTATATCCCATGATTCCTTATATACTATACAATTTCAGATCATCCATGGATATCCCAAGTTTTGTAAAATAATTTTAAATCATTATTTTTCTCGTGGCTATGATACATTGTCTTAGCTTTCAGGTTCATGGTACAATTGCAGCAGGGCCACAATCTGCAGACATTTTAATAAAAACGACATTATTATCATTTTATATTATAACATCCATGCATTACATTTTGTATGCTTTTTTATAAGTCATTTTCAGCTTCGCATATATGCATCCTTGTCAGTTATAGCTCATCTAACCTACGTTATGTATTTGAAAAGATAGAAAGGTTTTTGATGTTTTTTTTTTAATTTTTTTTAAAAAATCATATTCGAAGAATTCTACTTAAAAAAAGCTCTCTCCTTCTTCATCAAAAATATATATTAATTTAAAACCTAGCAGTTTACAATCATTCATTTCCTATTTCACAGACATAAAGTATCATTTAGCTATCATTTAGCTCCTATTTCACAGACATAAAGTATCAAGAGCTATCGAAAAAATCAATTTTTTATCTTTTTGTATGTTTTTTTAAATTAAGATTCAGTTTTTGGTTTCATACTCATATGAAATTTATTTCGCCTTTTTATTAGCTGTTTTGAATTTGTTTCCAATATTACTATGATATTATTACACATCTAATTTTTATTTTCAGTAACATACCAGTAGATGTCAGATACATCTTGTACCTACGTTTATTATGTTCTCTGACTATTATTGTGAAAACAAATTCTAATCTTAGTAGATCTTAATCCAATAGAAACTGCAACAGTGGAAGTCTTTCGATGAGTGGATGTTCAGCTTAGTTACGGATATATGTATTCTACTATAGTTTACTGGCCTGCTGGTATTATTATTTTATATTATAACGTCAGTTTATTATTTTATGTTATGATATTAAATGATGTGACATAATTGCATTTAAATTCATTTCATTAAAATCACTATTTCCGATGAGACTCACTACATAAATTATTGCAAGGAAACGGAACAGCACATCGAAATTTTAGGTTTACTATTCTATTGCTATATAATTTCAGATCATTCATAGGTATCCCAAGTTTTATGAGATAATTTAATATCAATTTTTTTTTCTCGCAGTTTCATTGTCTAACTTTCAGGTCCACAAATGGAAGAGTTATTATCATTCTTATATTCATTCACTATATTATATGTCATTATAATATTCATTCACTATATTTTTATAATTATAATATTAATTCACAAGATTTTAAATATTACTATATGACATTAAATATATATTGGGAAAGGAGGGAGCATCAGGGTATCACTCAAGCTGGAATTGGACAATGGAGTGGTATGACAACCGGCGTCTAGGAGGGAACAAACAGTATCATTTTCTTTATCCTACCGATTCGATTGTGATGCTGTGAATTCTACTCCAACAGTTTCAGTGAGAGTGACGCGCCCTTCTTAACAAGCCATCCCGTAGAAAGCTTAATAAGTATTGCGAATTGGGTTATTCGTTTTGTTGGATTGTATCGTTGGAAGGAGAATCTCATGTTCCCGCGGGTTTTGCGTAAGTGTCTCTGCTTACGGGTCCGCCCCACCGTTTTTGGCCCTTCATACAGCGTTACTGTGAATACAACCCGGCAACTCAATTTGATCTTGCTATTAAGTGGAGCTGCATACATGACAAGGTCTTAGAAGGGATGGTGGTTACATACATACATACATACACATATCACAGTGGTAGCTTTTATTTTTAATCTGCACTGGACCCTTTTATTGTTAAATTCGCTTCTATGAGCCTCTATTTTAAAACAACACATAGACGTTTCTAGGCTATGGTTGCCCATTTGGTCACTTTTTTTTTTTATCGTGATGATTCAAATAGCTTTAATAAAATTGATTCGCTTTCATGTATTGTGTATGTTCTTGTTCATGTTCAGTTTTCGTCAGTGTACTGTGTATTTTTGTGTCTTGTCTACTCTGCAACCAGACTCATGACGAACTCAGGGTGTGAGGATGAGGGTGCCAACTTCTCGACTCACTAAAAACCCACCCATACCTTAAGCCCTGGACGCTCCCCGGGGCCACCTTTCGATATTACTTTGGGGAGGGCGCTATTATGCTTGTTAAGCACCCACTATGTCTAACTTCTTAAGACTTCAGTAGTTAGGTGGTCCCTGCGACCTGCCGTTGGCCCTTTTGCCATTTTTGTTGGAGATCAAGGACAATCTGGGAGGCTGCTATGCATACCGCGTCCCAGATGTCCCGGTCTTGGCACATAATCTGGACCAGATTATCCAGAGTCGTGTACATGCGGAGGACTGCGCATGCCCATATTTGTGCAGATATTGTCTGAAACAGCCGTGGCCTGACAAAATCTACGTTAAGTGGAAGTTCCCTTCACCGTGTCGCCTACCAACCCACCCGGAGAGTTCCGGGATTAGTCGGTGGGTCCACCGACTTTTGGTGGAGTTGTTCCATTCCCTTTGCCACTTAACCATAGATGCGGCTCTAGTGGTCTTTCGAATACCTCTTGTTTCACGTTGTTGGAAACAACTTCTGTGTACAGTCTGGTTGCTTAGGAAAGGTAAGTTGTTCCACGTTGTTCGAAGCACTCTACATCCTCTTTTATGACAATGCCTATTGGCATCATCCCCGCTAGGACGCAGACCGCGTCGCGTGAAACCGTTTGGTATGCACTAACCACTCTTAGGCACATAAGCCTGTGCGTACTCTCTAGCTTACTCAGGTAGCTCTTGGTACTCAAGGCGGTGATCCAATTCAGCCCACCGTACCTATGTATGGACAAGGCGACACTGGCCTGGAGTTTACGCTTACTCCCTTGCACCGCCGAGCTATTCGACATCATGCGGGATAATGCCGATATAGCCATAGAGACTTTAGGACAGCTTATCGTCGATCATAACCCCAAGATACCTCAAGAACCTCTTCGATTCTATTGTGCAGTTACCTGCACTCAACAATGCCAATGGAGTGCGAGGCCATTAGCTCTACCTCTTCGATGGATTCATCACATATCTCCAGGGTGATGTCGTCTGCAAACCCGACTATCTTCACCCCATTCGAGAACTCAAGCCGTAGTACCTCGTCGTACATCGTGTTTCATACCCGAGTAACACATCTTCATTAATTAATGTTGAGTAAACTTCTATATAACCAAATCTAGTCCTATAAAAGTATTTTCAACCGTTACAAAACTTATGTGTTGCTTGGGTAGCACCAAACCCAGGATCGAACCTTGTGGGACGCCTGCGGTGATCTGGACACGTTTCTGGCCTACCTCTGTATTGAACACCAGTACGCGATTCTGGAAATAGCTTCCCATAATCTTGTACAGGTACCCAGGAACCTGAAGGCGTTGAAGCGAGTCGGCGATAGCCACCCAGCTGGAGCTATTGAACGCAGTTCTCACGCCAAGGGTGACCACTGCACAGTGGCGGACTCCTCACCTCTTGCGCTGGATTTCCACTTCAACTGTCTTGGTGACGGACAGAATTGCATCCACCGTTGACTTCCCTTTACGGAAGCCAAACTGGTTGTTAGACAGACCGCCTATACCCTCCGTGTATTTTGTCAATCTTTGGAGGATTACCCTCTCAAGCACCTTACCCGCTGTATCCAACAGACATATAGGTCTATATGCTGATGGATCCCCTGGTGGCTTCCCTGTCTTTGGCAGAAACACTAGATTTTCCAGGCGTCCGGGAAGACGCCCTCGTCCAGACACTTTTGCATCACCACCTTGAACATTTCGGGATCCAGCAAGATAGCCGTCTTGATGGCCAGGTTCGCAATACCATCCGGTCCTGGCGCTTTGTTCACTTTTAGCGACTTTGCTATCGCAATGAGTTCTTCGTTCGTCACCGTCGTCTTGTGTCTTGTCCTATTCATAATAATGTGTACGTGAATATGGTCTGTTATTGTGTTTGATAGGTACTGTATTTCTATTTGATTTGTGGATTAAATTGTATTTATTTATTTGTGTTCGACATCCCCTCGCAACTCTACATATTTTTGTGAAGAACTTACCTCAATAATGTGGATCCACTACCTACTACTACCTAAACCGCGTGCGGCGCTGGCTGAGCAGCTACTTGAATTTTTGAATTCCACAACCGCTCGCGTCGATGCAACCATCATTGAAAAACCACATGCAGATCAAGGTTAGTATGAAAAGGTGAAGAGAAAGAAAATTTTATTATCTGATTTCAGGAAGGGTGTATGTGAGGTTATTGGTGATATTCTCACAACGACTCTTCGTTTCTTTGACTAAAAGTTTTGAGTCACTCTAAACTAACAATGGAGCAAAAAAAAGTGCTTGGCCTTACTCTAAATAACAGCCTACTCTACAGCTTGAGATCTTGTTGCTATCTCAAATTAAAATATTCTTCAAATAAGAATTAATTTGAAACTTTGAAAAGAACGGGTCTACCTCATATCTAGTGGGCTTATTTTTTATTTGTTTTTCCTTTCTAATTATTTAAAGTATGGTATGAAGGATACAATCTCATCGCCTCGCATTACAACCGATTTGTCGTATTTGAACTTTACAGACAACGAGGTAATACGAAACTAACGCCCGTTTGCTATTGTATATGACTCACCTAATACTGCTTCTGATATAAGCCATATGGATAGGTTTATTCTATTGTTTCTAATGGTGTTTCCCAATCGGGCCCTTTGCGTCCTATCTCGAATAAACATGCTTGTCATTATCAGTCTTCAGTTATGCTTTTCTGTAACTCTGTGCTACCTTTAGAACAGTCAGTTAATTATTCTGATCATAACATTCACCCCTTTCAAAAATAGAGCAAGTACATTCAGTTATTATACCATGAGAAAACCAGGTATTTAACCAGGTCCATAAAACAAATGGATGAATAACAACATATGAAATGTATCCTTTTAGTCTTTTCCCTTAGATTGAAAGCAAGAAGTCTAAAGGAGAATTGAGGCATAACCCACCAGTATCACACCTGAGTTAGTGCCTTGATATAAACGTTCTACAACATGGCAGAGAAGAAATTACTAGAATGTGTGATACTTTTGCTACTGGTCAAATTCTTGGTCTCAGATGCATGTTTATAGCATGAAATACCCGAGAGGGATGCTTTTAAATCAACAGACTATTGAAGCAAAGCTAACCGATATAGAAAAGAATTGTTCTATGGCCTCAAGGCTAGTCGCCTCCCTAAGCGGACCCTCCGCGTCCTGCTCTTTTCATAAAACCTTAGCCTTTAATTCTTTGTCATCGTCTGTCCTAAGTAACACTTTTTGATGACCTTTGTTCAGTTCGAAAGGTCTGATTCCTAGCTAAATAATTTTTTGTTAGAGTTAGTCCTTTGTTCGCGGCTGTCGTATAAACCCCACATTTAAATTATAATATATACTTGTAGTTTCTACACCTGAAACATCAGGACTTATTATTAGTTGCTCACAATCATGATCAAAACACTCACCCTTTTAGATTATGAAGCGACCAATAAGATTATTAATGATACCAACTGTATAGGTATATTTGATGTTTAATCAATGATAACTAGAGAATAAACAACAATGAAAGAATTGTCAAGCAATTGAAAAGTGCACATTTTATAGATTATTTGATATCAAGTATTTCTAGGGTTTTTATTCATTAGGGCGAATCTACAATTGAGAGATTCTCTCCGGGCTCGCTCTCTTTCATTCATATTCCAATCACCTTTAGGTTTTTCACTCTACTATTTGTACAGTATGCTAGCCAGCACTGTTGTGTTTCAATCTGTACTAAAGAATCCCTCGAAAGTTTTATAATGGCGCTGTAATGAATGAAAGAGAGCGAGCCCGGAGAGAATCTCTCAAATGTAGATTCGCCCTAATGACAAAAAAACCCTAGATTTGTAGATTGTTCAAAGCTTCGTCTAAGATTGAATTGCGACTAAACCCGCCAGTATCACTCCTCGTTCAGTGCCTTCATATAAACGTACCATGACGTGGAAGCATAAAGAAAGCAGAGTGTGATACTATCACTGCTGATCATGTTCTTGGTCTCCCATGACGTCCTTTTGTATGAAACTAGCCCTCTCACCTACGAAAAGGAGACAACCATGATATTCGAGGTGGGATTTGACGGATTTGCGGTTGTTGGTACAATATTCACTTGATTTGCTTCACAGTTTTAGCATAATGAATTTATATCAAATTGGGCCAGTTCAAAGGTTTTTCTTTGTGGGTTTTGATGTGGATTCAAATACAATCACTTCTGCTATTTCTGATTAATCTCGTTGTAGGCATGTTTGCCAAACAAGGTATTTTGGCGTAGGACTACGTCTGTGTTTTCGATACTGAGATACACATTCAAATTGCGAAAATATGGAGCGTCACGAAAATCGGTCAGGTTTTGAAAGTTAATTACTATGTCATTTCCCGATCGATTTCCAAAATGATTGCAGCATTAGGTTAAGACATTTTCTACACTTTGATTCCAATATTTAAATCTTTTGAGTTTTAACATGCAATTAATAAAATTAACGTAAATATGAGGTGATGTCTTAAAAAGTCGATTTTTCAGAGAAAATTTACAAAATACACATAGTTCTTTCCTAGCACAGACTTCATATTTAAGTAACGAACGTCTCCTAGGCAGCCATGAATGTTATATAAAGGGTACACATTTTGATTTAGTTTTTCGGTGGTCGTGGAGCTGTGCAGAGTAGCAGCACTGACGAGCAGTCGTTGCCCAGAGAGGCGTTGGTGCAGTTGGCTATTGTTGCCGATGCTCCCTTCAACCTCGCTGCGAGAAACAGGCTGCTGAAGCCTACGAGTTGGCGGGAAAAAGCCACCCGTGACAATGAGACAAGAATCAACTATCCAACGCCATCTGCAGATGGCTACCCGCAATTACGAGGAACTGAACCAAGATTATCAAAAAGAAAGCCCAAGTTAACTTAATCCGTCCTTTTCAGGGCGACCAAATCAATTTGTCAATTAAAGAGTTTGTTTGAATTTTTCTCATGTGCTGTTTGAAATTTGCATTACCCAACTGAACATGGCATTGCTTTAAGCGCCGCGTCCCGGAGTAACTGGCAAAGCGCGTTGAACAACCAACGAACCAATAGATCCTTAACTATCTTCTACGCGTTAAAGATAGTGGCCCTCTCAACCATCGTATAAAATACAACTGGGGCCGTATCATCAATAAGAGCCACCAAATGCTTTCTAAAGAGTGTACAATAGAATTTTCTTTGCCCTTTTCAGGGCCACCAAATACTATCTAAAGAGTAAACAATAGAATTTTCTTACATCTTTACTTCCTAACGCTGGTCGAACGTTCCATTAGCACTTTTTCGAACTAGACGTCTATCGGCAATAACTGACTTTGAATTCCCAAGCAGACCACAACGCAATAAGGATAATGATCTCCAGGTGGTCGATCATATCAACAGGATGTGCTCTTATGGTACATTCTCGCTCAATCTCGGAAGGCAAACAGTTCCAGTAGAAAAGTTCGGAAAGAAAAACGTATAGCACCACATCTACCGGGTGCTGAAGCATTTTAACCCGATTCTGTCGTTTCCTCCATAGCGATAAGCATTATGAACAGCGTCTTCTGTGATATTTCCGAGCAGGTTGAAAGCGTAGCTTCCCGACTGACTTAAATCAATGGATAGTCTCTGAAAAGTGTATTGGAATTAGATTGCTGCGTAGTCCTACGTCAGCTTTGCGCACAACCCCATTAGGCTGCATCTTGTAGTTTTTTTTAGGAAATGTTGATACCATTTTCGTCCTGAAATGCTCAGCTGCAGAATTGGCTATAGCAGAATAGAAAGCCAGCAATGAAAGCTGCTTGAAATCCGCCAGGATATAAGTTTCATCGTCCATAACAACGCATGACAAATTCTTCAAATATTCGCAGTACAAACGTCGAGCCCGTGATTTTGCTGTCAAGTTCTGTTTTCCGTTGCATTTTGGAACTGTTTTTACTTTATACGACTTCAGCCCCAAAGGTTGCATTGATTTTTGGACAAAATCAAGTGACATTCCTATTTTACGAGCCACCATTCCAACAGAGAAATTCGGGATTTCCTTCAATATCCTCTTCACTTTTCGGTCCATGACAGGATCAGCCAGTCCATTGTTTTCATCACTTCTCGGTTTCCTCTTCACCTTCAAATGTTCCGAAAATTTGTGCACCCCGCCATGAGTAAAGAATTGTGATTAAACCATTTCTTGCACCTTCCCGTCTTGACAAGTCTAGTCTTGCCTTACGGCAAAACACAATCCCCCACCGCACGTGCATTCTATGCGAAACCACACACAACACATGAAATGGAATATAAAAAACAAAACGAGAATAAACGAAGTATCCGCCGCATTGGTGGTGTAACTTGTTGCTCTACTATTCTAAGATGATCATCACCTGCAAAATGAAAATACAACATTCACGCCGCCGACGAGTGGCGCCTACCCACGATCTTCACTGTACATCATTTTTGCGCTACCCCGTGAGAATCTCTGTTTTTGTTATCTTCCCGCATTTAGGGGAAGGTGCTCTAATGTGGGTCTATGGATCTAGGATTCGTCCTATGTTTAAAATTCGAGGGGAATATATTAATTCACTATTAGTACCTTGAAAATCAAAAATATACAGTAGTATTGGTCTCACAGACATATCAATATGAAGAAAAGTTAAAGACAGTATAATTTTAACGATAGGCCGAATTCTAGGTCCATAGACCCACATTAGAGCACTTTCCCCTACTAGCTGTGCCGAAGCATTCGCCACACCTGAACTGGCCCAACCGGTGACCGATAGTTTAGCGTTTAATGTGCAGTGTGACAAAGAGAAACAACCAAACCCCCGTGCCCTTTGGCCAACCATCGACCAATAGTTAAAAAGGGTCTCAATGTGATAAGAGCGCCAAAAGCAGAAAAACAACAGAGAGAGTGCACTGTGTAATTGTTTGCGCTCGAGACGCGTTCCTAATGTGTCGCTCTAAAAAGAGCAAAATGTGGACTTTATGACCGAACCATAAAGCAAACCATGGCGTCGACAAATGGGCCTTGATCAGCTGGATTATATTAAGAAGAACCCAATGAAGTCAACGCAGGATGTAATAGCAGCGGTATCAGATGCTTTTCGCGAGTCATTTGATGAACTGAAGGTTGGGGTGCCGGAAACCAAACAGCTCACTAAATCTTTGGTCGACAAGCGGCAGTTTAACGATTCTCCTGGTCCAGAGCGACCTGGTACTGTATGGCCAAGTATTAAACGAACCCGTGAGACCCTTACAAAAGACACATCGAAAACAGGCCTGATTTTAAGCTCGTATGTGGTACCAAATCTGTTGAAAACGAGTGCTTTTCAATAGCAACTGTTGCAAAAACCGCCTGGAGAAAGAAAAAAAAAAAAAAAAAATTTGCTCGTCATGTCATAGACGAGGATATTTCCAATCTGGTGAAAAACTGCTCACAAACACAACAGCCCATCGATGTTCGAAAGCTCGTCCGTAAAAATGCCGATTTGAACCAGTTTGCTTTCATATCGTTTAAAATCGGAATGGACAAGGAGTTGAACGATAAAGCGCTGGATCCTTCAGTATGGCCGAAGAGGATATTCTTCAGGGAATTTGAAAACCTACAAACAGAGCGGGATTTTTGGGTACCCGCGAAAATGCCAAGAATCGACAATGGGACACCTTCGGTGATTGATTCATCTTTAGAAACGCAATAAATACTACAAGCCACCACTATTGTTTGCAGCTAACGAAACGCACGTTAAACAGCATGATCGATGCCCCCGAGCCACCCGACACAGTCGAGCATTGCAGTTCATTATCTTTAGCCGCTGGTTCCTGCCATCCAAGTCGTCCCGTTCCTGTGATCGGGAATGGTTAGGGGGCTATCCAACTTGCTCGCTCTGGCAAGTATAATCAGAACCCTGAAATCCATGCCATTTGCAGGGCTACTACAGCACATGTTCGAGGCACTGACGAAAGTTGGATCCGAAGACCAATTGTGGTAGTATTTCGCTCCGATGTAATTGAACCCATTCTCAACGCTAGCGATACGCACGTGCCATCCATTCCATCTCGTCATCGTTCTAAAACTGCATCAGGATTACACCCCTTGGAAAGCAATAAGATCGCGCCATACTCTTCAACGGAAGGTATGTTGAACATGTATTATCAGAATGTTGGAGGGTTGAATTCGTGTCTCGACGACTACTTGCTGGCTAGTTCAGACTTCAGTTATGATATTCTTGCGTTCTCTGAAACCTGGCTCACTCAAAATACTACCTCGGTTCAAGTTCTAGACCGCCAATACGAAGGTCGCCGTCGTGATCGTGGTCCGCACTACGTACAAGCAACACGTGTCATAGTGAACAAAGCCTCGAAAAACCTAGGGTTTATTTTCCGACTAACTAAAGGGTTCACCGACATTTACTGCTTAAAGGCGCTCTACTGTGCGTTGGTTCGGTGAACTTTGGAATACTGTTCAACTGTTTGGAGCCCTCACTACCAGAATGGAATCAAAAGAATTGAATCAGTTCAACGGCGATTTATTCGATTCGCACTTCGACGGTTACCATGGAATGATCCACTTCGTCTGCCAAGCTACGAGAATCGGTGTCGACTAATTAGGCTGGATACTCTTAGTACACGAAGGAATGTTGCGATGGCACTTATAATTTCTGACATTTTGCAGAATCGAGTGGATTGCCCCGAAATTCGAGGTCAAATAATTTTTTTCGTCTGACCTAGAGCCTTGCGGAACAATCACCTGCTGCAACCAATACATCACCGCACTAATTACGGACAAAACAGCGCCATTACTGGCCTACAAAGGATTTTTGATCGGGTGGCAACGGAATTTGATTTCAACATCTCACGTGATACGCTTCGGACTAGATTTTTTAATGTGTTTAGATAAGCTGTTAATGTGTTACTTTTATTTTTATTTTTATGTTATTTTTTATGTCAACAACGCATCATTGGGGCATATAAGCCTGTTGATGTACAGTATTAAATAAATAAATAATGAATTAATTTACTATGGCTGATGATGATATCGTTGGTATCGCATGGTTGGTGTGTAATCTTTCGGTAAATTCACAATTGGCCACCTCTGAAACTCAACTCAGGAGGCAACAAATGTAGTTTCCAAAACACCATTCAAAAGTATACAATAACAAAGTCCATCAAAACAAAATTATGGGACAAATGTCTCTGATTGCCTCACGGCAGTCACTCAAACGTCGCTCAAGGTGTAGAAAAGTAAATCATTCTCGGCTTCCATTCCGCTACTATCTTTCCCCGACTTCCTCGGCACCAATCTCTGACGATCATTAATCAAGCAAAAAGCACTTTTTCTTCTTTTGCTACTTTTGTTTCTCATTTCATTGAGGTGTTATTGTTGCTTGATTTTTGCGCGAACCACAATTTCCGAAGAAGCCGGAGAGTAAATGACCTTTCGGTTCTGATTGCTATCCTCTTGCACATCGACCCTGAGGTGAACTTGTTTTTTTTTTCTCTGTGGCTCCTTCATGAAGAATAATGACCGCAAATTTAGTGAAAAAGTACTTTCGCATCAAACCGATTCGCTGTGCGCTGGGGATGCTGGGGAAAGTTTTCTTTTGCCCCAAAAAAATAACTCAGGAATGGGGCCGAAGGTAAGCTTCTTTACGACTGCTCTCCATCATCGACGGGAGGTGGCAGTGGGGTTTCCTATTTGGTGCAGCACCGCAGTTGGTGAAAAGTTATGGTAAGTAATTAAAATTTATGAATTAGAGGCAAACATAAACTTCCGGTGCAGCTCGGTAAAATATCTTTTCTTTTACGTGCGCCAGACCGCGGATGCGTTATGGTGTTTTGCAAGTTTTCCGTTTTTTTTTTCTTTCAACCCTTTGAGAAGTTGAAAAAAAAACCAATCATGGAATTATGTACTTTGGCAGTCAAAAGTGATGTTCACCGCGTGTAATGAATACTTGTAGTTTTGCCATGTGTCATTTGCCTAACACTAGATTTAAAACGGTCTCTACTTATGCTAAAATCAAACGTTTCAACACCATTCAACAAATTAAAACACTTTTCAAGCGAATGATTTGTCCGAACACCGTTCGTTGTCTAAGGAGTGTGTCGAAAATAAGCTATCCACAAACTATCTTTCAAATTATGTTGAAAACCGATATTTTATTCATACAAAAAATTGATCCTTTATTGTACGAGGTTAAACTTGAACATAATGAAGACCGGATGAAATTTAAGTTATTCCTTCACGAATTTTCGAACTTTGGATCGAATGCTCTTCATCAAGTTCCGGACAAGTGTTGCATCGCATTTTTTGGACGCTTGAGCCCAAATTTTTTGAACTCCTGCATGTTCCCAGCGGCCTGACCAGTCTTCTTGAAGACCCTCTTCACGATTGCCCAGTAACGTTCGATGGGTCGAAGCTGAGGGCAATTTGGTGGATTGATATTTTTCTCAACGAAATCTATACCCTTTTCCGCAAGCCAATTGAGAGTGGTTTTGGCATAGTGAGCCGACGCTAAATCCGGCCAAAACAGTGGAGGTGTACTATGCTTCTTATATAAAGGCAACAATCTCTTCTGGAGACACTCAGATCGATAGATTTCCGCATTTATAGTTCCGGTAGTGTAAAAAATGGTTGACTTCAAACCACAGGAACATATTGCTTGCCATACCAGTACCTTTCGACCGAATTTCTCCACTTGAATCGACCTGTCCGCATCGCTCACATCCTCCCCAACGACGGCAGTAAAGTATTGTGGACCTGGAAGGGTTTTTGAGTCCTCCTTTACATAGGTCTCATCGTCCATCAAAACGCATGCATCCGGACGCTGCAAAAGACGCGAATACAATTTCCGGGCCCTTGTTGCTGCTCGCTTCTTCTGTTCTGCACTTTGTTTCGAGATTTTCTGCTTCTTGTAGGTCTTCAGGTGGTTTCGCCTCTTGATACGCTGGATCATTCCGACACTCGTTCCTGCTTTTTTGGCCAGATCACGTATTGACATTGATTTGTTCTTCATGATTAGAAATACCACTTTCTGTTCCAGTTTCGGGTTGGAAGAACCGGGTTTTCAGCCTCTTCCTGGTAGCTCATCCAAAGAATAGTGTTCCCCAAACTTATTAATGATGGTTTTAACACTCGCATGATGAATTCCAAACCGCTTCGCCAAAAAAAAAAAAAAAAAAAAAAAGAAATGATATAAATTTTATAAAAAAAAGAATTGGGGTTTAAAATGTTTTAAAAATATAAAATCAAAAAAAACAAAAAAGAATTAAAACCAGAAAAGATAGACAAGCAATCATTTAAATTTAAAACGCCCGCAAAACAAATAAAAAATAAAAATAAAAATTAAATTAAATAAAGTTGACTCCAAAAAAAGAAAAAAGGTTTGGTTGCGAACCCAACCAAACAAACAAAAAAAAAAACCGAATTTTCATATTTTGGGACAAATGGGAAAGTGTAAATATCGTGTAATTATGCGATATCGTTGCCATAGTCATCAAGATATGATATGGTACTTCCCCACAATAACAAGTTTGGGACCCGCCGCGCGAAATATTCACGAAATTATTTAGTGTGTGTTTTGTCATTTTTGAGGCCAACAATTTATTGGTTCAACTTGAATCTCTCTCTCTCTTTTCAGTCTATTTCTCTATTCTTCCTTCTTTTCTATTGTTTACCTCCGTTTTCACTCTATTTCTCCCTTTTTAGCAGTACAGTTGAGTTTCCTACTACATAATGAGTGATGCTGACCTCCCACTGAAATTTCTCATCTATCCTACAATCCAATGACGCTGATTTAGTTTATGTATAACCATGTCATTGTAGAGGACAACTTTACAATGACTTTAGTCAACTTCTCGAAGAACATTCATATCTCATTCAAGAATTAAGGACATTTTAGTTCTTGCTTTATTGTCCGTGTGTGTGGCACAATTTGTTGTAAATGTGTATGTTACAATGTTCGTTTCATATGGCATACAAAAAAGGTAGCGTTAGCGTTCGGGTATGTGTGTAAGTTCATTCACGCGCATGATTTTCATCAATCAGTTTTATGCGGCTGCTCACAGAGTAAGTGACTCACAGCAAAATGTTTCGCGCATCAAGAAAAGATATTTTTTCAATGCTGCAGGAGTTAAAAAGCAAGCCGTTCAACACGCAATTCCAGTACGTCTTGGCGAATGTTTTGAATAACATGAATGTGAGTGATGAAGAAAATTCATTAAAAGTGAAAAAGAAGCTTTACGTTTTATGTTTCAATATCAACAAAAAATGGAAGGAATGTAGGCATACGACGAAGACATTTTTTGATCGTAATCGAAAATGGTTAGAGAAAGAGGTTGAAATTGTCAATCCTTTAATGAAAAGATCAAGTCGAGCTGGTAAACTATGATGCCAACATTCAGCGTTAAAAAAATTAAAAACAGATTTGTTTAAAACATATTAGTAAAATAATATTGCATAATTTAATTTACCAGGCGGTCGCCCCACGTTGGATTTTGCAGCTATTAGTATTCGCTCGAAGAGGAGAAAAGTAGAAAATTTGCGGAAGGCTGTTCCAACTCCAGAGCTTACTCTTGCTGCAGAAATGAATCTTCGCGTCCAAGGTAAGAAAGTTGAGGCAGAACTAGTGAAAGAAATTTTACATACTACCCCTACTCGGGCTTCTCGGATTTCTAAAGCATGGGGAAGCTCCAATAAAGCGTTCGACATACAGTCATTCACTCCAACAGAAGCCCTAGCATTAATGCTAGACACTGACATTTCTAGACAGGGCTACCAGATTTTGAGGACGCAGTCCAAGGATAAGGGTGCTGATATTTATCCTTCCTATAAAAAAATTCAAGATGAGAAAAAGTTGTGCTACCCTTCTTCCAGCGCTATCGAAGTCAGTGAAAGTAAGGCAGAAGTAAAGCTTCAGGCTTTACTAGATCATACTACACAACGTATTTCCAAAATTATTGAGGACGTTTCAGAAAAAACTGATGGAAATATTGTTAAATTGTGTACTCTGCTGTCAAAATGGGGACTAGATGGGAGTGGATCACAATCTACGTACAAACATGTCAAGCATGGACATGATTATGATGATTCTCATTTGTTAATGACGTGCTTTGTACCTCTGCAATTATTTTGTGGAGATGGTGAATCGAAAGAAATTTTTTGGCATAATCCGACGCCTTCTTCGACCCGTTATCGTCGACCAATAAAACATGAATTTGTGAAAGAAACATACGAGATAATAAGGAAAGAAGAATTTCATGTTTCTGACCAAATTTCTAAGCTCATGCCAACAATTATCCACACGACTGTTGGAGAAATCAAAGTACATCATAAACTAACATTATCAATGGTTGACGGGAAGGTAATTAATAGCTTGACAGGTACAAAATCAGCACAAAAGTGTAATGTGTGCTCTGCTGGCCCGGTTGAAATGAATAAAATTGATAAAGTTATGCAAAGGAAGATTGATGTAAAGGCATTGGAACTGGGTTTATCAACATTGCATGCATACTTACGCTTCATGCATTGGTTACTTCAAGTCAGCTACAAACTGGACACCAAACGATATTATTAGACCAGCGAAAATAAACTTCAAATTGAAAAGCGAAAAGCTGATATTCAGAATCAGTTCAAGAAAGAATGTGACCTTCTTGTTGATTTTTTCAAAGGAAACTTCGGTACAAATAATGATGGAAATAGTGCTCGCCGCTTCTTTCAAGATCCAGCAACATCCAGCCGAATTACTGGCATCGATAAAGGCCTTATCGATCGATGTGACACGATCTTGCGCGCTTTATCTTCTGGATACGCAGTTAACGTCGAAGCTTTCAAACACTTTGCCATTGAGACAGCTCGACTATACGTCAAACTGTACGAATGGTATCCAATGCCGGCCAGCGTGCATAAAGTTTTAATACACGGATCAGCAGCGATCCAAGTCACTTTCTTACCAATCGGAATGCTGAGTGAGGAAGCGCAGGAGGCGCGCAACAAAGATTTTCGAAAGTTCCGAGAGCCTAAAAGCCGCAAAATAACCAGAACTGATACCATGAAAGATGTGTTCAATATGATGATGATAACTTCGGACCCATTCATTAGTACCATTCGTACCAGTCCTCGAAAACGGAAGCAAAAGATGAAGAAAGCTGTGCGATATTTAATTGACGGGACACCGGATGAAGAAGATGAAACGGATGAAGAAGAGAAAACGGACGATGAAGAGGAAGCGGATAAAGAGAGGAAACGGATGCAGAGTGATGGACAGTCTAAACAAGATGAATGAAGCAACAGATGATGAAAAGGAATCGCTTGAAATAAAGGAGCTTTGTATGATGAAGAGTATAAAAACAAGAATGGAGGAAAAACCAGATGAAGAATCTGAAAAAAGAAGAGGAACTTTGAATGTAGAAGAGGATGATCGAGATAAACATTACTTGAATACAAATAAAAATCAAATAAATGCATTGTTTAGTATAACAGTATAACAGTTTTTAGACTGTGTGACAGAAGTTATCTAGATAAAAAAAAAACAAATGATTAAAAAAAACAAATAATCTATTCCATCCACAGATTTCCCATCGATAGAAGGCTTCTATCGAAAAATAAAACTTATCTAGATCAAAATTTAGTGATCTAGATAAGTTTTAATGATATCAAAAGCTAGCTCATATCTATCTGGCAAACTTCATCAAACATTTTGCTTTAATGGCGTGCTTCTCTCTAAAAACAATGCTGATCTAGATAAATTATAGTGATCTAGATCAAAACTAATGATGGCAAACGGTAGATAATACAAATATGACCAACTTTTCCGAAAACATCAAATCGTTATCTCTTGAATGAAAGAAGTTATGAGGTTTTGTCCGTACTTTGGCAGGATCTGCCCCAGTGTGCGACGGTACCGAGAAAATAGATCTCAATTGTGTGCTGTGTGGCGCAGATTCAAAATCCTTCAAAGTAGACACAGTATTTAACTTGAAGTGGCATCTCACCAACAAGCATCCAGAAAAGGCAGCAGAATACGATTTGGTTCCGGAAAAAAAATTCGACATCACAGTGCTCTACTGATTCTCGAAGAAACAAAGTGATCGTTAGTTACAACCTGAATGAATACATAACGTCAATGGTCCAGTGAGTTACGCAATGCAATTAGCCAATAAACGGGCGAATTATTTGTCTCAAAACAGATATTGCGTCCAGAAAAGGCAGAGTAATTTTGAGTATTACTGCCCAGTTCATTTTGAATGGAAAAATCACAATCGTTACTCTTGCCGTGATTGAACGATTTGAACGGAATACCGCAGAAAACATAGTAAACAAAGTATTAAATTTGTTGAAAAACTTTGAAGTCAACATTCGTCAAATATATTCGATCATTACAGATAACGGCAGCAACTTTATCAAAGCTAAAATTTTGCATACGAAGGTTACAGAGCTGTGTGAGCCTGATTATGACGATGAAGATGAAGAAATGACAAAAACACAAAAATTATATAAAAAAAAAAAAATTCAATAAAGGCTTGCTTCATTTAGAATTGGAACAAACTTTTGCTCATATTGTGGCGCTCCTGGTGGACGGATTTGGAAGTTCTTGGCGCCCACGTGTCGAGAATTTTGTCAGCTTCACGTATGTATTTTTGAGATTCCGCAAATCAACTGTACTTTGTAAACAATCAACATGGAAGCCGAAAGAAGGGACAAAATTGTGCACAGTTATTTGGAAAATCCATTGTGGTCTGCATCTAGGCTAGCTAAACAGCTGAAATTGCCCAGAAATACCGTATGGCGCGTTATCAAACGGTATAAGGAAACATTGACGACGATTCGGAAGCCTCAAGCCAATCGTCGGAGTGGAACTGTCGACCGGAAACTGCGTGGTAAGATTTTGAAGACGATTAAGAGGAATCCCAATCTGTCGGACCGTGATTTGGCCAGAAAATTTGGTGCTGCCCATAGTACCGTGAGGAGAACTCGACTCCGGGAAGGAATCAAGTCGTATCGAGCTAGCAAACAGCCAAATCGGACCATAAAACAGAATAGTGTGGCCAAAATCCGTGCTCGGAAGCTATACGACCAGGTGCTGACCAAGTTCGACGGGTGTCTTCTGATGGACGATGAAACCTATGTCAAGGCTGACTTCGGGCAAATCCCAGGTCAAAAATTTTACTTGGCAACGGCTCGGGGGGATGTTCCAGCCAAATTTAAATTTGTTTTTGCCGACAAATTTGCACGAAAATTCATGATTTGGCAGGGCATTTGCAGCTGTGGCAAAAAACGAAAGTTTTCGTTACAAATAAGACAATGACGTCGGAACTATACCAAAAAGAGTGTCTCCAAAAACGAATTTTGCCGTTCATTTGATCCCACGACCATCCCGTAATGTTTTGGCCAGATTTGGCAAGCTGTCATTACAGCAAAGTCGTTCAAGAATGGTATGCAGAGAAAGGGGTCCAGGTTGTTCTGAAAAACCTTAACCCACCCAACTGCCCCCAGTTCCGCCCTATTGAGAAATACTGGGCAATCATGAAGAGGAGACTCAAGGCAAAGGGAAAGGTTGTCAAAGACATCAATCAGATGAAGACCTGGTGGAATAAGATAGCTAAAACGATGGACGAAGAAGGTGTGCGCCGCCTAATGAGCCGTGTTACAGGAAAAATTCGAGAATTCTTTCGAAACCGTGACGAATAATTTTATCCGTATTTTTTTCTTAAAAGTATGAAGAAAACGCTACATTTGTATAAAAAAAAGATCTTCAATTCAATAATAAATAACTGAAATACAGGCAATTGTTTTTGTTCCAGTTCTATCTGAAGCAAGCTTTAACTCAGTTAGATTATCGATTATTATAACTTTCTATGAGTTGTGTGTTTTCCTTCAGAGCGAGAACAATGACGACGCCTTATCGTCATTCTCAGACGAATATGAAGAAAATTCCGTTGAAGACGATCTACTTTTGGTGAAACAAACCACAGATAATCAGTGCCAGGTGTGCTGCTCATGATATACAACTGTCAGTAGATGACGTTTTGAAATATAAGTCACTATCTTCGTTTCTGGAAAACGTTCGCAAACTTGTTAAAACCCTCAAAGTGCAACCGTATGTAACAGGGATGCCAATGTTCCAGTTTAAACTGGATTCTTCCAGTTTTTTTTACGGGATCCAGTCAAACAGTTAAATCTTCAAATCGTCCAGCTTTTCTGACTTTTGTCCAGTTTTTTCCAGTTTTTTTTCACAACCCTGTTTGCTTTACCCATTAATTGTAGGACATTTTTTTTTTAAATGTGGAAAGATTCCTATCCCCTAAAAAGGCTGCTGTTTTTAAGCGTTTATAAATCAACTTTCTCTATCTGTCAACTGCAGCTTTTTGAAGTTTTATCGACGCACACTAGTGAATCATTTGAATTAAAGAAGTGTGAACAAGAGGGAAACAGATTAGTTGGGAAAACAAAGATGATAAGTATCAAGATACTGATAATGAATTCCGGGAACTTAGAAACATCGACTTTGATCATTTGAAGCATGAAAATGATGCCACGTTGTTTTGGGGAAAGGTTTTAGCATTGAAAAGATTTGACATTTCATTTGCTTCTCCGAATCTACGGAATTTGATACCAAATTTATTAATTCTTCCTCATTCATCTGCGACGGTGAAAAGAGTTTTTTTTTTCGTTTACAATATAAACAAAACTAAAATTTGAAACAGGTTTGGGACAAACATGATGAAGGGAATTTTGGCAGCCAAAAATTTGGTTACTTTCAATCAAGAAAAATCAGGAAAACTTAAAATAAATCAACACATAAAAGCCAAGTATAATTATCAAATGTACGAGTCGGTTAGAAGAGAGACCAAAGAACAGTGAATATTTGTTATTGTTATTTGGGTTAAGTTATATTTGTAAAGTTTAAATATTGACCAGGTGAACAAATAAATATATACAGTAACCGTTCGCTAACTGGGCTAAGTGCACAGCCCAGTTAGCGGATGCTGCTCGGTAACTGGGCTGACATTTCAAATGTAAATAAATTTGGAGGGGGCTTTCGATCAGATTTCGGTTGGCATATTTAATTGCGCAATACATAAATTAAATAATGTTTTAATGCTTTATATATTATTGTGATGTAGCTTACTGTGCACCCCATTGTGCAAAATATTTGACTCAGTTTGTATGGCATTACGACTCAATTTCGTGCAATTTAACAATTTTTCACTCCTCCACGAACCTTATATGCCCTATACATGCCCCTTGCTGATTTTGACAACAAAATGTCAAATGCTGATTTTTGAAGTTTATTTGCTTTTTAACTGGGCTATAGCCCAGTTAGCGAACGCCCAGTTAAAAAGCAGCCCAGTTAAACAGCACCCAGTTAGCGAACAGTTGCTGTATTGTATTTTAAATTCAGTTATAGTCTTGGTTTAGGTTTTATTTGTTTACACATAAATGATAAAATCTGATTTTAAAATAACACTAAGAATGCTTTAAACAGTTTTTAAAATCTATTGGAAACAAATTACTTTAAATATTATCTTTTTTTCAGCTTGGAAAACTTTGTGTCATTCCTCCACAAAAATGGCCGTGGGTTGAATGTGGTACATGTTTAATACCACAGCAGATTCAAAGATCGAAACGTCATTTAGGTCATGCGTTATACAATAAATAAAATGTCCTTCGTGGTTCCACGCATAATTAAAAACCATTCATTGACAATTCCCCATATTATTGATAACTATTTCCCATATTGTTGTGACAATAACCCTAAAGTTGATACGTATTAGTTAACAGTATCCTATACAGTTTTAATCATATGGCAGAGGCCAAATAACATTATGCTGAATAGGCGGTTGTATTCGCTTTATTTTCGTTCTATTTTATGTCAAAATGTTGGGATATAATCCAGAATTAAAGAAATCTTACAATGACAATATGAAATACAGTAACCATCTGTGTTAGTGTAAAGAATTTTTAGTTAAAACCATTACAGAACAATTCCACATATTGTAACAATATATCTTACATAGGTACAACATATAAATTGTTATATGTAACAAATGGTTTTGATTACGTCGGCTATTTGTTGATATTTTTAGGATCCAGTTTTTTCCAGTTTTTTTTTGCATTCTTCCAGTTTTTTCAAAAAAAATATTGGCAACGCTGCAGTGGGTTTGGTGTGTGTTAGCGTGGGGAGGAATTGATAATAACAAATCTCCCTACCCCCCCGGAGAAGAGGGATTTAAATTCCCTAAATTTTTAGGTGTTTTGGAGGTTGAAAAAGTAATTGCTTTTATTCTTATTTTTTTCCAGTGAGAGGGAAGGTATAGAGAGCGCCCCCTCACAACAAAGAAGTGATTTCATTCGCCCGCTCCCGCCAGGTTTTTTTTTCTCCCCTCTTTTTTGGGGGGTTTGTTTTTTTTTTTGGAGAAAAGGTTGTCATAATCAACATGCTAAGACTCAAGCTTCAAAATATATTAATCAATACAATAAAAGATTTACGTACGATAACAACTTGACTGGATTTTTAACAATGTACGGTAATATATATTTCCTTCCATAATTTGATCTTCGTTGGAATCATAACTGATAGCTATTGATCGAAGCGCGTAAACAAACAACTGTTTGTTTACACTATCATCTGACAGAAACACTACTAAATAGAAAACCTCAATTGATGATTTGAATCAACACTTTTGCAACACTATTGCATTCAAACAGTAGTTGACAAATATAATTATTTCTCGCACTGTAGCTAAGCCGGTGGCGCAGCGATTCGAATCTTATTAATTGGCATTTATGTGCGTACGGGGCAGTCTAACTGGATCATTACATAAGGTCTGTATCCACATTAATCCGGACACCTTCGAATCATTGTAACTTTTGAAATATTACACGTAGGAATGAAAAATTTCACTGTGGTATTGCTGAGAGTCCCAAGCAACACACATGTTTTGTAACGGTTGAAAATACTCTAAGATGACTAGATTTGGTTACAATGAAGCTTACTCAACATAAAAGCATGAAGATGTGTTACTCGGAGTCTATGATGAAAAAGACTTTGATTGATGTTTACATTTCATGTTTAGTATTCAAGATGGCGATGAAAGAAAAACATGTGCGCGAGCGAATTTTGAACGGGCGTACGGCAAATCCTGACTTGTCAATACGGGAACTTGCAAAAACATTGGATTTGCCTAAATCCACTGTTCACGATGTGCTCAAATCATTTTCGGAACGTTTGACGGTGGAGAGGAAACCGAGAATTGACAAAAACGTTGGACGCGCTGATCCTGTCATGCACCGAAAGGTGAAAAGGATATTAACGAAAAACCCAAATCTCTCCATTCGGACAGTGGCTCGTAAAATAGGGATGTCGCCTGGTTTTGTCCAAAAATCAAAACAACGTTGGGGACTTAAGTCGTATAAAGTAACAGTTCCAAATCGCGAATATTTGACGAAGTTTTCATGCGTTGTAAAGGACGATGAAACTTATGTCCTGGAGGATTTCAAGCAGCTTACAGGGCTGGCTTTTTATTCTGCTATGGCCAGAAATGCTACAGCTGAGCATTTCAGAACGAAGAAGGCATCGAAATTTCCCAAAAAATACCTTGTGTGGCAAGCAATTTGCACGTGTGGCAAAAAGAGTAAATCGTTCGTCACTACAGGCACAATCAACAAGCAGAACTATCAGAAAGAGTGTCTGCAGAAGCGATTGCTACCCTTCATCAAAAGTCACAAAGAAAAACCTTTGTTCTGGCCCGATTTGGCATCATGCCACTATGCTAAAACTGTGATGGAGTGGTACCAAGCAAATCATGTGTTCCGTTCCGTTTGAAACACACCATGTCGCTATGGTGTCAAAATCTTGCTGTAAAGCTGTACAACCAACCAATGAGCTGATGCTTCGGTGAATTTTTAGATCGTTGGCATACATAAGGTGATGTGAGTTCAGGCGGTGGCTCAAGTCGTTAACGAACCGAATAAAGATCAAGGGACAGAGGTGACTACCTTGTGGCACGCCGAATGGTGTTGCAAAACAACTCGACTTCTCGGAGCTCAGCTTCACGATGAGCTCCAACAGCACAAAAGTTAGTTTCCGTTGAACACATAATTTTTGTGCACCTACTGCACAGCTTCTATACCGTATTAACTTTAATCGCTGCAAACTCAATCCTAAGTGCAGCGATTTCTCTGGTCGTGGTGAATAGCGGCGGGATCTTTACCTGTTTTAGTATCTCCTGTACCGGAAGCGCAGCAAATCGATTGCTCGCTAGTAGAGGGTGTACGGAATCAAATTGCGACACACACAAATATTCGGCAAAATTCGCCCGTTCAACCAATCATCTTCAAACTTTCAGGGAGTAAAATAAAACATGTTTTGAATATTTTCCCATGTTTGTTTTATTCGATTTCAATTCCATATCCAAATGCACGAACCTTCTGCTTTACACTACTCATAAGGTCCTGTACAACATTTGGATCAACTTTTTTTCTGCGTGGCAATCCAAATTTTCTTCATATCTTCCTCCGATTTCACTTCTTTATGATGCTTCCAAAGTGCCTGCTTCATGGTGGCGCAGTACTTTTCAATTGGCCGCAGTTCCGGTGCGTTCGGAGGTTGAGATGATTCGGCACGAAATTGACCTCCTTAGCCTTGTACCACTCCAAAACCACTGTCGAGTAATGGCACGAGGCTAAATCCGGCCAGAAAATCGGAAACCACCGTGTGACCTCAAAAGAGGAGGTAGACGCTTTTGGATGCATTCCTTTAGGTACACCTGCCCATTGACCATTCTAGTTATCACGAATGGGGTGCTCCGCTTTCCACACGAGCAAATTGCTTGCCAGAGCATATATTTTTTGGCAAACTTTGACATCTTCTGCTTTCTAACGTCCTCAGGGACATCGAATTTATGATGAGCAGTGAAAAATCATGTATATATGCCCTTGTTTGATGAAGTTTCCGATGGATTATTCTTGGAAGATTTAACTAACTTTTTTCAAAACGGTGTAAAATCACTTTCGCACTCTTTGAGAATAATGGTAGATACGTCGCTTGTGTTGAAAAGTAAATGCGAAACATTATTATATCATTTGGATGCCCCTAAACTACTCGCCAGTAAAAGTCTGTATACCACAAGGTTACAAATTTAGATTTTTTCAGTAAAAATTCATTTTTTTAGCAAAAATATTTTTACAACGTTTTGTTGTAGAAAAAAATAATACGTCATTTTAAAAAAGTTCGACGTATCTATGTGAAATATGACAACTTGACGTAACATTCCGAAATAACAACAATGTCATTCGCAGAATGGCGTATCATTTTGACGCAAGTAACATGCCATCTATCATACTACTGACTTATCAAAATGACGTATTATCTTTTCGATTGCAGACCGTTGTAAGAAACATTTTTCTAAATACAGCTTGAATTTTCGCTCCTAGTGTAGTTTTTAAGCACAGTGATGCAACATCTATTACTTAAAGTATCTTTATTTCCATGGTATTTGTTTTACAAATGATTTACATATTAAGTGGTAAGCCAGAGGGGCCCGTCAGCTTTAGTTCTAATCTTATCTTTTTGAAATTTTTATTAATTTGGTTAATCCAATCGATAATATTTTTTCCCACAACGGGGAGCGTTTGATTTTTAATTTAAAAAAAAAAGAATTTGATAACCTACCTAACTACTTTTTACAAACTTAAAACTAACGTGTGAGATCACGGATGATCTGGTGAGGAGATCTGGCACAGGACTCTCTGAACCTAGCCAAGGTTGTTGTTTTCCGTTCTTCCAACACCTGAAGACCAGCCAGGCGATGGATCTCGGAGTTTTTAGTCCTCGGGGGACTGTTCAGAATCATTCTCAGGAGATTATTCTGGATGATCTGTAGTTTAGCATGGTGGGATTTGGCGCATGACTCCCAGACTGGCAAAGCGTATTCAATAACCGGTAGGATGATTTGCTTGTGGATAGCAAGCCTATTTTTAAGGGAAAGGGAGGACCTTCTGTTGATGAGAGGGTATAGTGACCTCTTGAGGATGGAGCACTTTGTGGATATTTTGTTTACGTGGGACCTAAATAGCAATTTGCTATCAAGGGTGAGACCGAGATAAACAACTTCACTCGACCATTCGATGGGAGTACTACCGAGGTGGACTTTCACATTACCAGGCGGAACAAGCCGATGTGATTTTGAGTGTGGAAACAGAATGGTTTGTGTTTTTGCTGCATTGATACAAACCTTCCAGCTGTTGAAGTAGTCGGACAGAACATCCAGGCCTTCCTGGAGTTTACGTGTCAGTGCTCGAATCACTCGACCCTTGTAGATGATGGCAGTGTCATCTGCGAACATAGACAAAATACCACCATCTGGTAGGGGAGGAGCATCTGATGTGAAGATGTTGAACAATATGGGACCTAGGAGGCTCCCCTGGGGAACCCCAGCGTCAACATTGAACGCATCGGAATAGGAACCACTCAGGAAGACCTGGAATCGTCTATCCGCTAAATAGTTTTTGATGATCTTCACGAGGAAGATCGGGAAGTTGGATCGATGCAGCTTATACACAAGACCATCATGCCAGACATTGTCGAACGCCTTCTCGACGTCCAACAATGCCATGGCAGATGTTTTTGAAACGGACTTGTTCCGCCTTAAGATGTTAGTAACCCTTGACAACTGGTGGACTGTGGAATAACCTCTCCTAAATCCGAACTGTTCTGGGAGGAATATGTTATTCTGGTTTGAGAATTCCAGCAAACGGCTGAGGATCAGCTTTCCGAATAGCTTCGAGATGGAGGATAATAAGCTGATGGGGCGATAGCTTTTTGCACTGGTAGGGCCTTTGCCAGGTTTGTGGACGAGACGGGAAGTAGCCAAGCTTCAAGCATTTGTTGAAGACCGCGGCCAGGTGGACAAAAAAGGCAATGCTTAAGTTTTTCAACTCAAGGTTGAGTACTTTATGTACACCTGCGGCCTTCATGTTTTTAGTTGTTTTGATGGCTGCTATCACCTCATCAGCAGTTATTCTTAAATCATCAGGAAAAACTATGGGAGATTCAGCGACTCTAGACATTGCCTCCAGAACGGCAGGCTCATGCGGACTCCCAATGACACGACCTAGGTTATGGGAATCCACAAAGTGCTGGCCAAGTGCATTGGCTTTTTCAACAGGTGTTAGTAGAAGCAAAGGGTCTGTATTTTGATCGGGAGAGGAAAGAGGAGGGATATGTCTCGGCTTATTTTTAAGGATTTTAGTCACCTCTCAGAATGGCTTTGCACAGTCTGGGAGTGAGCGAAGATGGTTAGCAACGTTGGTATTGACGTCAAATAATATTACGGAGTCGAATTAGATGTTTGGTAGATCTGTCTAGGTTCAGAGAGTTACTCACCAATCTGGAAGCTGGCACGTGTTGATCTCGGGCCTGGGATATCGCCTCGTCGAATTGCTGCAGGCACTGGTCGATGTCTTCGTACGATTCCGGTTGAGAGCCGTAGTCAACGGATGCGTCGACGCTCTAATGAAATCGCGCCCAATCAGCACGATGGAAATTGCACCGGAAGCTTGAAATCGGTTGACGGAGGAACCTACTTCGGCCACCACCGGATAGTGGTCCGAGCTGAGTTCCTGATGGACGACAGGATCGGAGATGTTCGTCATGTTGGTCAAGAAGATATCGATGGTAGCATGAGCACCGGAACGGCTCAAACGGGTGGGAGAATCCGGGCTCAAGATGGTGTAGTGTCCTTTCTCGAAGCCTTGCTGGAGGAGTGTTACCCCAGGCCTGGTGCTTCGCGTTGAGGTCGCCGGCGATGATGAATTGCCCCCGCCGCCGAGTTAACTTGTTGATATCTTGCCGTAGAGCCTCTGCCGAGCCGTCGCTGGTGTTTGTTTGCTTGGGGCAGTAGGCCGCGATGATGGTGATTGGGCCGGCGGGAGTGTCCACTTCAACTCCTATAGCCTCGATGACTTTCAGCCCGAAACTGGGCAGCGAACGGCAGCTGATGTTGAGCCGTAGTGCGATGGCCACTCCTCCTCCCCCTGAGTGGGTTCGATCCAGCCTTACGATCCGAAAGTCGGGGATATAGAGATTCACCTCAGGCTTGAGGTGCGTCTCTGTGATTGTCGCGATGCCGATATCCTTATCTGTTAGAAAATCGATGAGCTCAAGGGTTTTGTTCTTAACAGAACAAGCGTTCCAATTGAGGATGTTAATGGTTTCTTCAGGGCCCATGTTGGTTCATGAAGTTGAGCAGCACCCTGGTGGCGGCTTCGATTTGTTGTTCCTTGGAACGGCAGCGACTTAGCCCTCTGTACATTGCTTGTACGAACTCCATCATCTGGTCCGGGGAGAAGAGCGAGTCATCATCAGACGCATGGGCTGAGGTAGAGCTTGAGCCTGGGATTCCCCAGTTTGGGGGACACACGTTTTGCACTGATGGCGCTGTGGCGGCTGTTGCGAGTCGTTGTTGAACTGAAAAAGCTGGCCGGCGGATTTCCTGCCGATGGTTCAACTGGAGAGGCGGCAGATTCGGTACGCTGTACCTGAGCGGCGGGAAGTTCTCGACCGTATTCGGAGGAGGTTGCTGGCGGTTTCGCCCGTTCCGATTTCGGGTGGACGCCTTTCTCCGGATTTCTAAGAATTCCGCGCGCTTGGGGCAGGCACGGTTTTGGCCATCGTGGTTTGACCCACAGTTGGCACATTTGGGCTCGGCAGTCTCCTCCATTTGTTCACATCTCGCCGTTTCATGCGCTCCTGCACACTTGCCACAGCGCGGTTTCATGCGACAGTTCCTTGTCCCATGGCCGAAGGAAAGGCAGTTCGCACATTGCGTGACGTCACGCTTCTTGGGGTGGTACGGCTCCCATTCAACAATTATGTTGAAGAGAGCTCGCACTTTGGAGAGGTCATTCATTTTGACCGAACCCTTCTCCAGGTGGGCCAGATAGAGCAGATCCCGATGGTTTCGTGCCTCGGCCCGCTTCATGGGGAACACCTTGATCGGCTTGAGGTTAAGTCGTTTGAGTTCCTCGACGATATCCTCCGGTGGGTATTCCGGTAGTCCACGAATAACCACTTTCAGTGGCTTGCTTCCGGGGGTGTCATGAGTGTAATACTCGAGCTGCTTCGATTCCAGGAACCGCCTTGTAGCTTTAAAATCTGCTTCGGTGGAGCAGACGATCTTGGTGCCCATGCTGCACAGTTTAAACAACGGATGGATTTGCACAGCCGCAAGCTCGTTCCTGAGCGCAGCGATTTCCTTCGTGGTGGTGAAGAGTGGCGGAATTTTTACTTTTTTCGGCACCGTCTGCTCGGTGACAGTTTGAACCGGAAGCGTGGCAAAACTGTTTCTGGCCAGTAGTCTGGCATTGTGATCCAATGACCCGGGGATGGCATCATCATTTCGCGGTCGCTTTGAACCGCTTGCTTGTTGGCTGCAGGCAGCAGCTGACGTTGTACGGTGGCTTGAGGCGGAGGCACCCGCTTTTTTGTTGCGCGTCATCGCAACAGTGATTGGTGTCGGTGGGTTTGCTGCCAACTTCTGCAGCTCAGCTTTGAAGCTTGCCACCTCGAGCAGGTGGCCAAGCGTCGAAGAGGCACGAGGAGGGCCCGAAATCGCGACACGAACGACGAGCGAAAAGAAAACGTAACACTACACTACCGAATAGCGCGAGAAACGAAAAACCACACAACGATATCTAAGTTGGATTACCACTGGTGAGGTCCAAACAAAGATCGAAGCGCAGCGCTCCCCCACCCACCCCCCCCATCCCTATCCCTTCTCCTCACTTTTTTTCAATTCTTTCCCTCCCATACCAAAATAATCCCACAACACCACTCTAAAACACTTTTCTTTTTAAAATAAAATATCCACCAACACCCCCTTCAAAAATTTACAAACAACTCCCACAAAACAATCAAACTCTTTGCTCTACAAAGTTTTTCATGGTGAAATTCGACAAAGCACAAAAAACTGTCTGATGTGAACAGCTGCCAAACAAACACGATTGTTTCGATCATGTTCAAATTTCAGTTTAAACGATTGCTTCGATTACGTTCAGATGTCAGTTGAAGGTGTACCAACCAAAGAAAAAATATATAAATTTATACAGACGCAATTTGGTCTGGAGTTATGATTCATATTTTTCAATAGGTCGTAACCCAAGTTACACTACCAAAACCATTCTGCTTTATTAGGTTTTATTAAGGTTCTAGTAAAGCCACTAGAAATCAATTTGGTTTTATTATCCCCAACAAAGGCCTCTATTTTTTTTTTTTTTTTCGGGTTTTTGGAGGTTTACACACCTTTTTTAAAACGATCTTAAAACCTCGTTTTCTCTATTCCCTTTTCCCCCTATCAAGGGTTTTTTTCCCTTTTTATGGACTTAAAAAATGCTGTTTTAAAATGCCGTTATAGGACTCATTCATATTATCTGATTATGATCAGTTGAAAAAGCATTTTAAAACCATTTTGCCTCCAGAAAATGCATTAAACGACAAATTCGCATTTGGAGAAGCCAGTAAAAGTAGTCATTGCGAGGATAACTTGGCTTTATGGCAGAAATGTGATTTTTTTTCCAACCGCCATATTGAAATTTGGAAAAATAAATTCACCAAATTTAAAATGTAATGCAAATACACTGTAGATCGGAGACCAATTTCTGCATTTTTTTTAGATAACCATATTGCATTCCATCAATGTTCAAGAAATTCATGATTAATTTATCGAATATATTTGTTCTAATTTTGTGTTTGTTGTTGTAAACTCGCATAATTTCCGAAGCGCATTAATTTGGCTCTTATCGTGCTAATATCCATCACAAATATAAATGCGTATAAGATTTGGAGCATGATACGCTGTAAAAAACTCAATTTGTTTTGCATATTTTGCTGTCAAACAAAATTGTCAGCAGCACTAGGACTTTTTCCTTAGATATTATTTACTGCTAAATGAATCAGAAGAGCAGAGAATCGAACAAAGCAGAACAACAAAAACCAACCACGAAATCACAGTTAAGTTTGACAGCTGTGGCCATTTGGCCGTATCCTGGTGTTCATGGCAGCCAATAGGTTTTATGAAGGTTCTCAAGTGGTCACAACATCTATCAGTAGAATATTTTCAAAATCATTATGGTCTTATAAAGGTTTTATTAACTTGTTTTCACAACCGTCTATAGAGTGGGCCACTTTGTACAAATTTTGGCTTTTAAGAAGCATAGACGAGGTGTTTTGAGAGTAGTTTTATCAAAAAAGCCGGGAGGAATGTTATACGGCTGGAATAAAATTTAAATTGTTACTTGGGAAGTAACAATGTAAACAAAAATGATGTTTCTTCACCGAATGATAGCTTGGGTACTCCTCAATATGAATTATATACAACATACTATGAATTGCAGTGAACTGCTGCAAAAAAAAGTCTACGCCCTTGCGAGCGGCCTTCCGGCAGTTAACCGGAACATTCGCCATGGCGGATGAAAACATGCGTGTAGGCATGTTTTTGAGTTCTTCCTTCATTTTATTATCAATTCCTCCTTAGTGCATGTTTTTGAGTTCTTTCTTCGTTTTTTTATCAATTCCTCCTTAGTTTTCGCGACAAAATTGTTGGAGTGGATCTTACGCTTCAGGTTGGCCCAGAAATTCTCGATGAGACGCAGCTTAGGGACGTTGGGCGGGTTCGCCGACTTGGGTACCACATCGATATTCAGCCACTCCATCTCCTCCAACGATCGTTTCGAGTAGTGGGCCGACGCCACATCCGGCCAGAACACGGGATCTTCGCCCTTATGGTATTTCTTGATGAACGACGCGACTTCCGGCAGGCATTTCGTACTATAAATTTCCCCGTTCACGGCCAGTCCGGAGCGAAAGAAGAGCGGCTTTGATTGATTGTCAGCCACAGCAGTACCTTCTTGGGGAACTTGGTGTGTGAAATGAACTTCACCTCGGAGCTCACTTCCTTCGTGGTGGAAGTAAAATACGAAGTGCCCTGCCAGTCGTTGCTATCCAGGGTGAGATAGGTCTCGTCATCCATCCCCACCGCCACGTCGCGATTCGCCGGGAAATGCAGCTCCGAAACCAGCGGACGCGACTTCCGCTTCCTGACATGTATGTTCATGTTCGCCAGGTACTTTTTCACTGTTTGGCCGGTTGAACCGACCTTCCGGCCAAGCGCACGCAGCGATGTAGCCACTTTTCCTTCGGTCTTCCTCTTCAGCATCCTTTGGAGCTTCTTGTCGCTCAGGGTCGTCGGCCGTCCGGAACCGGGCTTTCTTTCGATGCTCTGATTGTTGTCTAATAGTGCCAAGATGTTGTAGATGGCGTCCACAAAGTGCCGCACGATATCCGTTTTCGACGCGGCGGGGTGCCGTTCTTTGAACGCGCACACTTCTGAACGGAGTTGCTTCACTGTTTTTGCCATCACGGTTAGAGTTCGACTGATAGAGCTGTCAAATTTTGTCTGCTGACTCATGGGTTACTATGATTGATGCGGCGTATGTAGTTTCGTCAGTGCGGGTTAAGGTAAACCCATGAAAAATCGGCAATTTTTGTCCATTTTTTTTTTTAATGCAAACGTTATACGGAAGTCGTATTTTCCCTAGCTGAAGTGAAAAGACTTTAAATTTAATTTATCGAATAAATTTATTTTTGAAATTCAACTCAATGGAAATCTTTATTGATACAAAGCTTAACCCTGCTTAACTTTTTTGTTTCCCCATGTTTGCTTCAAATATTATGGCTTGGTTCAAAAAAAGAAATTGAAACTAATTTCCTAAACTTCTACATTGATTTTCTTGGTGATAGCAATATGTTACTCACGACCTATAGAGAATTTGCTGTAGGACTGTTCACCTCTGAACTGAATATCTCCAAAAGATTCACTAGAAATTCAGGTCAATAAAGCATGGGGACATTTCGAGGCAACACCAAAGAGTCGCTCATAAACCGATTCGATGGTTTTTACTCAATTGTATCGATAAAATGATTCCAGAAAACCATTCAGCCCCAAACCCAACGAACAAAAACCCCTTCAATTAGTCTATCCCAATAATCATTATTTGCATTCATTAGTTTCGATACACAGATAAATTGTGCATCTGTACATTTTATCTAAATCCACAACCGGACCCCGATGGCGAATCACAACCAGGTGACACGCATATTTCACCATCATCACTTAGTCAATAATCAGTTTGACACCAATCTGTTTCCCACTGCGCGCCTGTTCAAAGAGTAAAATTCAATCCATCACGCCATTTCAAAATGCTAATCTGCGGCTTCCCGTACTCAGTTGGCGAACCAATATCGATGGGCTGGAATGTGCAATTTGTTTATTAAAAAAAGGAATTGGCTGCATCCATGATTCGCCTAGTTATTTAATTCCCTGTCACGTTCAGGACCAACCCACTCCGACGAAGATGACATTTTCCCCTTGCTCGGGTTGGAATTCCTGCACCGCTGAAAACGTCCCGTTATTAATGATATGCCAGTCGGTGGCGTATGGCAATATCAGGGGCCCGTTCGGCTGAAACATATTCCGGAGCGGATCGGGAAGTCATCTATTTCTCGATGAGCATCTCGCCACTTTCCGCAGCACATGCTTAACTCCCATCGTCGAAGACCGAGTCAGAGATAGCGAAAAGCGCATTTTCGATGCATTTATGCTTCCGGTCTCACTACCCCCAACCGAAAAGTGTACCGTGATTCGGAATGATAGTTTTTCTGGTTGTCATCGATTGAATTTTAGACTTTTGAGTTCGGGGATCGAAACCGAGAAAAAAAATCTGTTTTCGTACTGAAAATCAAATTAAGCCCTTTTCATATGTGACCAAAGGAAATGCTAATACACGGAAAGAATCTTTTACCCAGCGCTGAGTACTTTCCTTGAACATTTTATACAGTTTCACCAAAAAGCAGGGTTTCACATCCAATGATTAATCCCACTGTTTAGGGAGAGTGCGTAATTTTAAGAAGTCGCTCAGAGTTGGGTTAATGATTCTTTCCGTGTTTGTGACCTTAACTGCAAGCAGATAGAGTGGATCAGCCCCGCCAACAGTGTGCAATTTAGATTTAAATACGTTCGATAAAGGCAAACGATAGAATGATCTACCGATGTCAGTCGGCTTGGACAGATTTTTGCTTGAAGAGCATTCAGATGTACGCAGTCCGTTCGATAGATGGCAATAGACAACTGATATCCGATGATGGTGGCAGTGGTGGCTGTTAGAAACATGGCAGGAAAACACGACTCGGGTACAAGCTGCTACATGAGATTTCAAATTGATTTAATTATGGCAAATGAAATGTTAACACTGATAATCCTGTTCATCGATGCTCACCAATTTAGTGCGCGCGAGGGCAGTTTGAATTCGATTGAAACGAGGATTGAGATCTGTAGGAGTGATTGGTGTTTCATTCTCAGTAAGACTTGCAATCATTAGGATCGTGGAAGCGATTACTGTGGATTGATAGCAATTAAATCGAGTGGGAAGTACCAACACATCATCCTAATAATTTTAAATTGTTTTCAGCTTACAAACACGAGTTTAAGAGCCCCTCGAAGATATTGGGGGGCACTTTTTATTTACTATGGAGATTGCCTTCGTTGATTGGTTGGAGTTAAAGCAATGGGCATTGAATGAAAGAAAAGTCCCAATTCGCGGTAGTTTTGTAAATCGAGTAAATGGCTTTGTTTCAATTGATGATTGTAGTTTTTTTTTTCATTGTTAAATTTCTTTTATTATAGGTTTGATAGTATTTAATCTGAAAGTACGGAGATTTTTCATTTTCCTCTTTATTGGAAAACAGAGCCATTTATAACTGTAACGTTTAAACAAGACAAAACCAAATTTTCGCTTTTTCAGACATTCTTTCTCGTACACATCCTTATTGATAGTGCCGGTAGAGACGAAACTTTTAGATTTTCGACCAAAACTACATATGGCCTGCCAAATCAAATACTTCTACGGGAGTTTGGAGACCTTCTTTGTCCGGAAATGCTCGGCAACGGCGTTCCTTTGCATTGCAGTATAAAAAACCAGACCCGGAAGTTGTTTAAAGTCTTCGAGTCATATGTGTTGTCGTCCATTGTTTGCAAAATCTTGGTGTAAATCTTCTTAGCACGACTTCCTGCAGTGAAATTTTGCTTGTCATCACGATTGGGCACCTTTTTTTTTCCTTTGTACGCCTTAAGTCCTTGCCTATGCTTCACTTTTTCTCAATAAAAAAAAACGAACAACAGATTTTGCTGCCGTTCGTACAAATTGCGTTTGCACACTTCCACTTGATTCGACGCCATTTTTAACAAGAATGTAAACATGTTGTACCACTTAACTAGGTGGAGAGTTACAGCTGTCAAATAAGTGAAACGTATCAGCGATCCGTGAGATATTTCATAATCTATACTGAAAGAAAAGTGTCCGAAATTTAACGTGGACAGGCTTTATGTTGACGTGATTTTCGCTTTATTGAAAGCCAAGAACACCTCTGCACTTTCACGAGAAATCACTTGGATGTTGGATAACATGATTTTTCACAGCAGGGTTTGTTTTGGAAAATGATAAGCTGAATTCACGCGGCGTCTAAAAAACGTTTAAATCTAGGGTTTTTATTCATTTGGGCGAATCTACAATTGGATACTCTCTCCGGGCTCGCTCTCTTTCTTTCATAAACCAATCACCTTTACGTTTTTCATTCTACTATTTGCAGAGTATGCTAGCCAGCACTGTTGTGCTTCGATCTGTACTAAAGAATCCCTCGAAAGTTTTATAATGGCACTGTAATTAATGAAAGATAGCGAGCCCGGAGAGAATCTCTCAATTGTAGATTCACCCAAATGAAAAAAAAACCCTAGAAATATTAGAATATGATTGCCGACATCTGATTCGATCCGATTTATACCAATTGTAAGGATGCATACTCACAAAGTGTGATGGTGGTATTTTATTGGAAAAACAATGTGATTTTTTATAGTGCTGTAATGCGGATTGGAACTGATTTCAGCCAACGGTAAGGATGCCATTGGATGCCACTCACAAAGTGTGATGGTGGTTTTTCGGTAGAAAACAATTGGATTAATGATGAAGTTTGTCAGAAGCAGATAATTTCTCATCTCCATGCGAAGCGCTAGGAGTGGACGATAATTTATTGCTAGAACGAAATAGACATGAAGAGAAAGTGTATTGATAGTTCCGTATAGGGCAAGGCTTTGAAAATTGAAAGATCAAGTTTGAAAACGAGCGGAGGGCATTATTGAACGGTAGTATCCGATCAGGCACATAACCCTTTACCATACTACTCCATGCAGGGTAGGCAAGGGGAGGAAATCCCCTTGACTGGTAAAAAGTTATGCAACCGATCGGGCTCTTATACTACCTATTGCTTTTTCTAGTTCTAGCAATTTGTCCCTCTCCCAATACTGCTAAAAATAAACCCAACAGCGGGAGATAATTTCTCACCCGTGTTAGTCAGTATTGGGAGAGGGACAAATCGCTAGAACTAGAAAAAAAGCAATAGGTAGTATAAGAGCCCGACCGGTTGCATAACCTTTTGCCAGTCAAGGGGATTTCCTCCTCTTGCCTATCCTGCAGGGGGTAGTATGGTAAAGGGTTATGTGCCTGATCGGATACTACCGTTCAATAATGCCCTCCGCTCGTTTTAAAACTTGATCTTTCAATTTTCAAAGCCTGCCGTTGCCCTATACGGAACTATCAATACACTTTCTCTTCATGTCTATTTCGTTCTAGCAATAAATTATCGTCCACTCCTAGCGCTTCGCATGGAGATGAGAAATTATCTGCTTCTGACATACTTCATCAAAGATCGTTACTTCCACGCATGGGAGAATACAAAAATCAACAATCAATGTGAAGTGGATTAAATGTTAACGCTTGGATCGGATGCACTTGGATCGATTTATACCAACAGTAAGGATGTTGTTGGAGCCATTCAAAAAATGGGATGGTGGTTTATTCGTTCCAGGATATGGTGTCACGGCGAGTGTGAACTGTTTTTCTAAAGCAGACCCGGAAAATCTTTTCTTTATTGGGATCAGCTTTAGCTAAAAGTGATTGTATTTAGGGGCTTATTACAGTTCTCACTTTCACTTTCACCTCACTTTTTTATGCTATTACAAGCTGAACCCGGTGCGAGCCTTGCTACGCTTGCAACTAGATGAATGAACATTTAATAGAACTGGCGCTTTTTTGGCTTTTTTTTTGAATGAGTTTTGTTAAAATATGTTGGTTTGCTAATATGTGTAATTGTTGCCAAATAAAACGTAGGCGTGTGTTTTTAATTTAACCCTGGGATCGTTAGTTTCAACCATGAGACAAAACATTCATCTTCAAACGAAGCCAGTATGCTGTTAGTTTGAACGTAATTTTCTCTTGCATAACCTCAGATTAACTTCTTCTGCATAATGTGGTACTCTCAGTGCCACATTATGCAGAAGAAGTTAATCTGAGGTTCAAACATTCCCCATTCTTGACTAAATAGGGGTTAAAAATTCTAACAGAACATGCTGTTTACCAGAGAAATACACATTTTGTGTTTTAGTTGCCTGGATAATTCTCATGTTTGGTTGAAATTTCTGTTTCATTTGTATGAGAACCCCGCCCCCCCCAGAGAGGGGAGAAGTTTCAAACCACCATAGAAAAAAATGTTGCCTTCAAAAAACCCCACATGCCAAATTTGGTTCCGTTTGCTTGATTATTTCTCGAGTTATGCAAAAAAGGGGAAGGAGTCCCGAACTATCATAAGAACCATCTCCGGCCCCAAAAACTCCTGCATACATATTTTCATAACAGTAGGGACAATTCTTATGTTTGGTTGAAATTGGTGTCTCATTTATATGGGAGCCCCCTCTTCCAGATGGGGAGGGAGTGTCGAACCATCATTAGAACCTTCTCCGGCCCCAGAACCCCCTGCTTACAAATGTTCATAACAGTAGGGATAATTTTCATGTTTGGTAGAAATTGGTGTATTATTTGTATGAGAGTCCCCCTCCAGAAAGCGGAGGGGTCTCAAACCATCGTCAAAACATTTCTTGCCTTCAAAAACTTCCACATGCCAAATTTGGTTCCATTTGCTTGATTAGCTCTCTAGTTAGGAGAGGGATCTTAAACCACCTTAGAAACCCCACATTCCAAATTTGGTTCAATTTGCTTGAAAAGTTCTCGAGTTATGCAGAATTTGTGTTCATTTGTATGAGAGCCCCCCCCCCCCTTTCAGACGGAGGAGGGGTCTCGAACCATCATAAGAATCTTCTCCGGCCTTAAAAACCCCTGCATCCAAATTTTCAGAACAGTAGAGATAATTCTCATGTTTGGTTTAAATTTGTGTTTCATTTGTATGAGCCCCCCCTTCCCTCTTTCCAGAGAAGGGAGGGATCTCGAAAAACCGTGGAAACATTTCTTGCCTTCATTAGTTCTCGAGTTTTGCTTGATTTGTTCTCGAGTTATGCAGAAATTTGTGTTTCATTTATATGGGAGCCCCACCCCCCTCTAAAGAAGGGATGGGTCTCAAAATACCAGAGAAACATTTCTTGCTTTCATAAACTCCCACCTGCTAAATTTGTGTAAATGCTGATATAAATGCTTGATTATTTCTCGAGGTATGCAGAAATTTGTGTTTCATTAGTATGCCCCCCCTTCCAGAGAAAGGAGGGGTCTCTTATTGTCACAAGAACCTTTCCCGGCCCCAAAAACCACTCCATATACAATTTCACGCTGATCGGTTCAGTAGTTTTCGAGTCTATAAGGTTCAGGCAGACAGACAGACAGAAATTCATTTTTATAATACACTAGCTGAACCCGATGCGAGCGCTGTGACGCTTGAAATTATATGAATGAAGATTTAATAGAACTGGTACGTTTATGGTTGTTATTCGGAATGACTTTTTTCTTGACTAAGCTGGGGTTTAAACTTCTATCAGAACATGTTTTTTACCCGATAAATACACGTTTTGTGTTTTAGTAACCTAGATAGCTCTCATGTTTGGTTGAAATTTGTTTTTCATTTGTATGGGAGCCCTCCCTTCCAGATGGGGGGGGGTGGTTTCTCAAACCACCATACAATCATTGCCTTCAAAAACCTCCACATGCCGAATTTGGTTCCATTTGTTTGATTTGTTCTCGAGTTATGCAGACATTAGTGTTTCATTTGTATGGAAGACTCCTCTTTCAGATGGCGGAGGAGTCTCAAACCACAATAGACACATTTCTTGCCTTCAAAAACCTCCACATGCCAAATGTGTTTCCAGTAAGTTGATAAGTTCTCGAGTTATTCAGAAATTTGTGTTTCATTTGTATATTAGCCCTCCTTTCAGAAAGGGGAAGGTTTTGAGTCACCTTAGAAACATTTCTTGCTTTCAAAAACCTCAACATGCCAAATGTGGTTTCATTTAATTGATTGGTTCTCGAGTTAAGCATCTCGAGTTCAAAAGGGTGGAGGAGTCTCAAACCACCATAGAAACATTGCTCTCCTCCAAAAATCTCCACATGCAAAATTTGGTTCCATATGCTTGATAAGTTCCAGAATTATGCAGAAACTTGTGTTTCATTTGTATGAGACCTCCCTCCCTTCCCAGAGAAGGGAGGGATCTCGAAAAACCGTGGAAACGTTTCTTGCCTTCATTAGTTTTCGAGTTTTGCTTGATTAGTTCTCGAGTTATGCAGAAATCTGTGTTTTATTTATATGAGCGGCCCCCTCTAAAGAAGGGAGGGGTCTCTAGCTACCATAGAAACATATCTTGCTTTCAAAAACTCCCACCTGCTAAATTTGGTTCCCTTTGATTTATTAGTTCTCAAGTTATGCAAAAAATTGAGTTTCAGTTGTATGGGAGCCCCAGAAAAGGGAGGGATCTCAAACCACCATAGAAACATTTTTTGCCTCCAAAGACTCCCACATGCCAAATTTGGTTTTCTTTGCTTGATTATTTCTCGAGTTATGCAGAAATTTGTGTTTCATTAGTAAGCATATGCCAAATTTGGTTCCATTTGTTTGATTTGCCAATTGGTATGAACTGGGAAGGTAATGTTGGATAAATTCAAATCAAATAAACTCTCTCAAAATTGAGTTGTTCGTCCTGAAAAGGACGGATTTTAAATGGTCAAAATTTGAATTAAAACCTTCTCGGTCCTTTGGAGAAGCAGGTTATTTCAGCCGTTGCACGTTGCGCCTTACCAAAAGATGGGTACCAACAAGCTCACACACACACACACACACACACACACACACACACACACACACACACACACACACACACACACACACACACACACACACACACACACACACACACACACACACACAAGCACCTTATTTCGCTCCTCGTGGCTACACCCACCGGCTGGCTACAAATCCATCACCAGCTTGGGCAACCGATTGCTTAGAACACACTGCATAATTAATGGCTGTCTAACAACGGTTGCCTAGCCAATGGCTTGCTAGCAACAGCCTGCAGCGCAATTGTTATCAGCTACCTGACCAATGTTTGCTCGTCAGTGCACCTTCTATGGTACTTGCCGCCGCCAGCTGCCAAGACCACATTATTGGCGCCATGCCGCCCTGCACTGCTGGATGAAGACAGTGCACCCTCCAGGGTACATGCCAACGCCAGGCGCCAGCTGCCAATCCAAATCCAAAATCCTAGGGGTGGAGTACCAGATTCCGGATGATCTGGTGATCCGATGTCAGTCAGCGTGCCTGTCGTATTCCCGATCGTAGGACAACATATTTAGTTCACCTTGAGACGCAACTTTCGGCTTCGAAATAAGAACACTGAATGACCCAATTTTGTTGCTTTCCTTTTTTCAACCGTATTCTTTTCTTTTTGATTTCCTGCGCAACTTTGTTCCGTTTCGCTCAAATTCATTTACTTGTCTCGATACGACTCGGTTTTCTGAATTCCTTTTACCGAACTGAAATATTTCAGATTCAACTTTACCGACTTAAGTTCGGTTCAGTGTATTTACTAAACGTCATTCACTTTTGTTAACATCAGTCTTCGTAATTATTCACATTCGATTCGACGAGTGTGAATGTTGTATGTTTTACACCCAAGAACCTGTAGCAGAATTCGTAAGTAAAACATAGCTTGCATCCTATTTACTACAGTGCCCTGTACCGATTGATAGACTCACTAAAGCGACCATCGAGTCTTTTTTTTTTTATCTCGGTCAGACGGTGGACCTCAGATGTTCTTGTCCTCGAAGGGGTGGTCAGGATCATACCGAGGAACTTATTTTGAACACGCTGAAGCTTCAGGTGATGAGTTTTTGCGCAACTCTCCCAAATTGGCATGCCGTAATCGATGCCTGGAAGTATGATTTGCTTGTAGACCACAAGCTTGTTTTTCAGGGATAATGTAGACCTTCTGTTGATCAATGGGTACAGTAGCTTCAACAGAACGTTACACTTTGTGACAGTTTTGTCAACCTGCTCCCTGAAAATCAGCTTGCTGTTTAGGGTAACGCCAAGATAGCCAGCTGAATTTGTCAATTCCACCGTTGTGTTGTTCAGACTTATTTTACAACCCTTAGGCGGAACAAGTCTACGAGAATTTGAGTGTGGGAAGAGGATGACCTGCGTTGCTGCGTTGCTGCGTTGATACAGATCTTCCATTCAGTGAAATATTCTGACAGGACATTCAGGCTTCGTTGCAGTTTCGCGGTAAGCGCTCTTGTTACTCTACCATTGTGGACGACTGCGGTATCATCGGCAAACAACGACAAAGATCCATTTTCAGGGAGCCGAGGGGTATGTCCGAGGTGAATAGGTTGAACAGAAGTGGATCTAGTATACTTCCCTGTGGAACGACGGCGGAAATCTCTTGCGCATCGGAAACTGCACCATCCAGCGAAACACGGAATGTCCTGTCCGACAAATAATTTTTAATTATCTTCAGTAGGAAGATGGGAAGATTATATCGATTTAGCTTGAACACCAGGCCATCGTGGCACACGTTATCAAAGGCCTTCTCAATGTCGAGAAGTGCCATGGCAGATGATTTCGAAACAAACTTGTTCCGCCTGAGGATGTTGATGACTCGATTAAGTTGGTGAATTGTTGTCGACCACGTCGGTAGTCAAATTGTTCGTCGAGCAAGATTTTCAGCTCGTCGGCAGATGGAAGAAGCCGACGATAGATAGCTTTCTCAAAAGGCTTGGATAATCTTGCGAGAGAAGGTGGATGGGCCTATAGCTCTTGGAACATGAAGGATCTTTCCGAGGTTTCTGGATGGGGATGACTTTAGCTGACTTCCAACACGAGGGGAAGTAGCCAAGGTTGAAGGCAATGGTTGAAAAACATCGCCAGATGGTTATAGAACATGATGTTATCGAAACCTGGGGCCTTCATGTTTTTAAGCCTTTGATATAGGTCAACAATTCGTCAGCTGAGATCTCCAACTCTTC